>CAUYSK010011682.1:0-30585 GCA_963575035.1 Avahi laniger | reverse complement strand
AAAAAATTAGCCGGGCATGGTGGCACATGCCTGTAGTCCCAGCTACTTGGGAGGCTGAGACAGTAGGATTGCTTGAGTCCAGGAGTTTGAGGTTGCTGTGAGCGAGGCTGACGCCACGGCACTCACTCCAGGCAAGAGAGTGAGACTCTGTCTCAAAAAAAAAAAAAAAAATGTTAATAAGGACAATCTGAGTGGTAGGATTGCAGTGGATTTTTATTTTCTTCTCTCTGCATTTTCTAAACTTTTTTTTTTGGTCCGGTAATTAAAATAACTAAAGGGCCTGCCCCTGCTCCTCTTCTCGTCACCAAGGGGCCGGCAGTGGCATTTCCTGGCTCCGGGTGACTTGGCCACGGCCGGCTGCTTTCCCACAAACGCAGCAAGACTGGCGTTGCGGCCGCGTTGCCGTCCTTAGGGAAGAAGGGCTCCCCGGGAGGCCTGCAGAGCGCCCCGCTTGCTTACCCAGTGCCCGGTTTACACCGGCCATACCAGACGCGTGGCAGGAATCGCACTGTTCCGCAAACCACCTGGTGGTGAGGGCCTCTAGGAGTGGCGCTCGGACGTGCTGTCCCGCAGGGAGCCCAGTGACCTTTCAGCACAGGGGACCGGATTTCAGATGCCAGGCCTCCCAGGGCCTGTTCGCAGAACCCCGGCTCATCCTGAGGCCTTTTGGGAGCTGAGGCCCCACTGGGAAAAGAGCCAAGCCTGTCTGGGGGGGTGGGGGGCTGGCGGGGCCTCCCAGGGCCAGCCCCGGGGCAGGTGAGCGGCTGGGTTTTCCAAGCTCCCTTTGGTGAGCGTGTGGAAGGGGACTGACTATAGCAGCTGAGGTACCAGTCCTTGTGGCCAGTCTGAACTCACCCCAGGGTGACTTGGATCACGTTCCTTGGAGTTGAGAAGCGGTTTGGGGGCCCACAGGCCAGTTAGGCTTTTTGTGTCCCCTGACACCTGTCTGGCCCCGACACGGCCTGCAGCCACACAGGCACTGGCGGTGGCTGCTCCACTTCCCGGTGCCCTCAGGGGTCTGCCAAGAGGTTCCGGCCAGAGCCTGGCTCAGCAGCAGGGAGTTGCCTGCGCGTGGATTTTCGGGTCCTCCCGTCCCGAGGCTGGCGGGGCCTGGGCAGTGCTGTTTGTCTCCTGCTTCTCGTCCACTCTCAGTGGGGTAACCTCAGGCCGGCTGCCCCCAGGTGTCGCAGAAACACATTCTGGGCATGTGTTGTGTCCTGCAGCGCTCACTTGAGCCTGAAGTCCAGACTTCAGGGCTGTTTCTGTGCCAAGTTCCCTGAGGTTCCGCCGTGTTCGTCTGCCCCTGGTAGGGAAAGGAAGTGGTTGTCGCTCCTGGGCTCAGCAACCCCCTGTGCTGGACGGCGAGGGGCAGTGCGCCCTTTCTGAGGGTGTTCTCTGTATCCTTGCCTGCTCTTTGGGGTTCTTGGGGCTTTCCCTGCGCTGTACGGACCCCGTGGTCCTCCAGAGAACCTGTTTGTTGCCTTTTTCCTTTGGAAGGTGCTAGGCGCTGGCCCAAGCGCTTTTCCAGTTCTCCAGGCACCCCTTTAGGGGGAGCATGTGCGTAGGCTCCCTGCGTCCTGCTACTCACAGCAACATCTGGTTTCAGGTCAAGATGTTTTGTTTGAGTCTGCTTTGTCGAGGTGTAATTTACATACAATAAAATTCTCCCATTTTAGTTGTAGCAGGTTTTTCGGATCTCAGCATGTGTTTTCATTTGAACTCTGTTGGAGAAAGGCCAGGTTTTCTGTTGGGGGGGAAAAAAAAAGGGCACGTTGCTCGGTGTTTGTTTCTCTGAACAATTCCTGCAGAGGCCGCGTGGCTGGGGCCAGAGCTCCGCTGTGAGTCTGTTCTGAGAGTTACAGTGTTGCCTTTCCCAGGACAAAGGCTGGCTGCCTCCTCGTGCTCTGCGCCCAGTTCTCTGGACTCCTCTCTCCCTGATGGCGGTTGTGCCACAGAGCTTAGAGAGCCCAGGAGGTGCGGCCACCGCAGGCAAGGCCTGGGGAGACAGTGCTCATCACAGCTGCGGGCGCGTGTGCGCTACGCTTCCTTACTTAGTCTCCAAACAAGCCCCGGAGGAAGGTAACTGCCGCAGTCTGTGGATGGAAGAGCCCCTGGGTACTGAGTCACTTGGTCAGGGCCACATAGTAATTGGTGGAGCCAGTATTAGAGCCAGCTGTGCACAAACACACACCTGTTGCTTAAATACCTGAGACATGGTTTGCAAAAGCTGGCTAAAACAAACAAACAAAAAACCTCCCAGAAACCGGGACGACCTACAATGATAGTTCTTAATGAATTCCGGCATTTACTTACACCTAGTGCCAGGGACAGTTTTTTTTATATATTGTGTTCTGCAAAGATTGTTTACATTTGTGTCCCTACTTTAGATGTTTTGTAAAACTCAGACAATTGTAGAAAAATTGGTTAGTTATAAAAGCAGCTGGTACAGATCAGAGAAGATGGTATGCTATTTGGAACAGGGTTGTAGTGAGTGGATTTACGATGAATTTTCTACCCTGATGTGGGCAAGGTTGCGTTTGGTTGTTTGCCACAACGTGTTTGTTGGCGGTAGGTGAGGCAAGCAGAACTTTAAGATAGTGAGTGGAGAAGCAGTGACAGGTCGGGCTGGATCGGGGAGGTGGTGTTGTCTAGACCGGGAGGGAGAGAGCAGTGAGGAGCACGCTGGGTGCAAATCCCAGGCTCTGGCCGTGTGGCTGTGGGCAGGTTACTCCTCGAGGTGTCAGTTTCTCCATCCATAAAATGGGTTCATGATCGTATCTGCTTCTCAGGGCTGCTGGGAAGATGCAGACAGCAATGCCGGGAGGAAAGCACTTGGCCCTGGACCCGGCACATGTTAAGCATTTCCCAAGTGTTTGTGGTTGTTACTGTTGAACTGGTGTCGACTTCTTTCCCGTTTCCTGAGCAGGAAAGCAGGGTGGAGCGGGGAGCCCTGGAGATTTCAGACGGCTTAGAGGGCGCTGAGGGTCCCGCCAGGAGAGAGATGTTGTCCAGCTTCTTAGTGAGTGGGCTGGGTCTATAACCAGAGCAGCAAAGGTGCCCTCTCAAACGCAGCACCTTTTCTCGTATAGGCCTGTAGCATGCTTGACCTTGAATGTGGCGTTGTCTGCGAAACGAAGGGACTGCGTTTCATGTGGCGTTCACGTACCAGAACTTAACTGCAGCCGAGTTTTGTTTGACCTGTTGGTGGGATGCTCTCTTACAGATAAATCGCTCCTTTCTCTCAAGGAAAATAAAAATCGAAGGGCTTCATCTGATTACAGAAGTAATATATGTGCGTTGTAAAGAAAATTTTCTGAAACGAGAAGATAGCATTGCCTTGTTCGGCATCCGGGGATGTGTGCATTGGGCAGGTCGGATTTTTTGCTGTTGTGTGCGTGTCTGCAATGTGACTGAAAGCTGAGCGTATTGCTGTGTGGTTTACAAACAAACTTCAGCTAGTAGGTGAATTTGAAAATGCGGAATCCGCAGGTGATGAGGCTCTGCTGTACCACAGTTTACGCGTCCATTCACCTGTTGTTAGGCGTTTGGGCTGTTACTGCCTGTTTGCTGTTGTGAGTAGTGCTGCCCTGAACATTCGTGTACGTGGACTTGTTTGAATATCAGTTTTCCGTTCCTTTGGGTAGATACCTAGGGATGGACTTGCAGGGTTATACAGCGATTTCGTGTCTAACTTTTTGAGGAACTGCCAAACGGTTTTCCACAGGGGCTGCACCATTTTATGTTTCCACGGGCAATGTGTGAGGGGTTCGCATTGCTCCACGTCCTCAGCAATGCTTGCTTTCTGTTTTTCAAAGTCACAACCATCCAGTGGGTGCGAAGCGGTCACACGCTGAGGTTTTCATTTGCTTTTCCGTAGTGACCAGAGATATTCCACATCTTTTCACACGCTTGTTGGCTGTTTGTACATCATCTTTGGAGAAACGTCTTCGTACATCCATTGCCCACTTTTGAATTGGGTTGTCTGCCTCCTTGTTGGTTATAGAAGAAGTTCTTTGTATGTTTTGGATATTGAACCCTTACCAGATGTGTGATTTGCGGATATTTTATCTCCTTCCCTCGGTTTAGTCACATTCTTGATGATGTCCTTTGATGCACAAAAGCGTTAAATTTTTATGAAGTTTGGCTAATTTTTTCTTTGCTCAGACTTTTGGTGTCACACCTGTGACTGTTGCCAGATCTGTTTACTTATACTAGTTTAATCGTTTTAGTTCTGATGGTTAGACAGTTGGTCCGTTCTGAGTTGACGTTTGTGTGTGGAGTGAGGCCCAACTTATTTTTTTGCATGTCGTTTTCCGGGTGTCCCAGCACCATTTGTTGAAGAGACTCTTCTTTTCCCACTGAGTGGTCTTAGTGCTCTTGTTGAAAATCAGTCGGTCATAGATTTTGGGTTTAAAACTGGACCCTTAATTGTTTTCCATTGGTCTATATGTCTATCTTTATGCTAGTACCATACTGTTTTGATTATTGTAGCTTCGTAGGAAATTTTGAATCTTCCAACTTCCCGTTTTGGTTTTTTTCCCCCCTTCAGTATGAGTTTGGTTATTCCGGGCTCCTTGTGATTTTATATGAGTTTAAGGTTTGGCTTTTCTCTTTTTTCAAAAAAATCCCATTGGAATTTTGATAAGGATTGCATTGACACTGTGTATCACTTTTGAGACGTCTTCAGCAATATTAAGTCCTCCCATCCGTGAACATAGGATGTCTTTCCATTTAATTAGGCCCTCTTTAATTTTTGTCCAGCAGTGTTTTATAGTTTTTAGTGCATATTTCACCTGCTTGGTTAAATTTATTCCCAGATGTTTTATTCTTTTGGATGGTGTTGTAAAACGGAATTGCTTTAATTGTCAACTGACTTTTGTGTGTTGATCTTCTGCCTTGCATCTTTACTGAATTTGTTTATCAGCTTCAGTAGTTTTTTTGTGGCTCCTTTGGGATTTTCTGCACGTAGAATCGTGTCATCTGCAAGTAGAGATAGTTTTACTTCTTGCTTTCTAATCTGGACGTCTTTTGTTTCTTCTTGTTGCTTCATTGCTTCGGTTAGGACTTAAGGTGCAATGTTGGAGAGCGGTGGTGACAGTGAGCATCCTGTCTTGTTTCTGATCTTCGGTGGGGGGAAAAGCTTTCAGTTGTTTACCATTAGTGTGATGTCAGCTGTGGGTATTTCATAAATGCCCTTTATCAGGTTAAGGAATTCCCCTTCTAAAAGGGGTGGGGGGAGACCAACTCTGTTTTCTCCACTCATAACACTTCTGACACCAAATGTGTGGATTTTCCTCACGTTGCAATTCTCCCGTTCTCTGGACACCACCTGGGTGTCCTACAATTTAATTCGATTGTGGCCCTAACTACCTGGAGTTAGCGCAGACCCCCCAGGTTAAGGCTCATTCTCACAAGACGGCCCCCACTTCAGATGCCAGTTGCAAGTCCCAGGTTGCCGCCTGTGCCTAACTGGCCATAAATCGGGGGTTCCACCTCTGTATGTTTGTTAATTTTCTGTAATGGTTCACAGAGCTCAGGGAGACATTTGACTTCCGTTTCTGGTTTACTGTGAAGGATACAACTCAGTAACGGCCACACGGAAACGATGCACAGAGCAGGGGACCAGGGAAGGGGCACAGAGCTTCCCTTCCACGTCCTCTGGACACACCAGCGTCCCAGCACCTCACTGCACTCACTGACGTGGGAGCTCTCTGAACCCCTTTGTTTGAGGTTTCGTGGAGCCCCATTATGTGGGCGTGACTGACGACATCACTGGCCATGGCCGATTGGGCCCAGGAGGCCGGGGGTGGGGCCGAAAATTCCAACCCTCTAGTCACGTGGTTGGTTCCTCCGGCAACCAGCCCCCACCCTGAAGCTATCGGGGGGCTTTCAGCCGCCAGCCATGCAAAAGGATTCTCTAATCACTTCAGAGATCTCAAGGGTCTTAGAAGCTCTCCTGTTAGGAACCCAGGACTAAGACCAAATATTAAAATAAAAGATGCTCCTATCACCCCTGTCCCTCAGAAAGTTACAAGGGTTTTAGAAGCTCTGTGCTGGGGCCGGGGGAGACCAAATATATATTTCTTATTATGCCACACTTTTTATTTCTGATTTGCTGAGTGTGTGTGTTTTTTAAATCATGAACAGGTGTTGAATTTTGTCAGATGGTTTTATCTACCTCTGTTGAGAAAATTATGTAGGTTTTTTCCTTCCTTTTATTAATGTGATGTATTGATTGATTTTATGTAGAACCACCCTTGCATTCCTGGGATAAGTTTCTTTTGGTTATTGTGTATAATCTTTTTAATGTGCTGTTGGAATGGGAGTGCTGGTATTTTGTTGAGGATATTTGGATCTGCATTCATAAGGAATATTGGTCTGTAGTTTTCTTGTGGTTTCTTTGGCTTGTGGGGTAATGCCGACCTCATAGGATGTGTTGGGATGTATGCCCTCCTCTTCTGAATTTTAATAGAGTTTGAGTAGGATTGGTGTCCATTCTTCTTTGAATGTTGAATGTTGGTGGAGTCATCATTGAAGCCAGCTGGTCCTGAACTTCTCTGTGGGAAGTTTTTGATTATTGATTCAATCTCTTGTTATAGATCTGTTGAGATTTTCTACCTCTTCTTGAGTCAGTTTTAGTCATTCATTTCTAGGACTGTGTCCATTTTATCTAGATTATCTAGTTTGTTGGTGTGTTACTGTTCATAGTATTCTCTCATAATTCCTTTAATTTCTGTAAAGTTGGTAGTGTACACTTTTATTTCTGATTGTGGTTATTTGTATGTTCTCTCTTCTCTTAATCTAGTTCAAGGTTTGTCAATTCAGCTGGTCTCTTCAAAGAACAAACTGGATTTTATTGAATCACTCTTGTCTTTTACTCTCTGTTTCATTTATCTCTGGTTCGTGTGTTTCCTTCTGCTGCCTTTGGGTTTTGTTTGTTCTTTTTCTAGTTCTTTACGGTGTGAAGTTGTTAATTTGACATCATTTTTACTTTTTCACGTTGTAGGGATTTACGCCTCTAAATTTCCCTCTGAGCTCTGTGTGCGTTGCAGTCCATACGTTTTGGTATGTTGGATTTTGTTTTCATGCTCTCAAGCTATTTTCTAATTTTCCTAGTGATTTCTTCCTTGACACACTGGTGGTTTTATTAGAGGTCTCCAGAGAGACAGAACCAACAGGAGATACGTGTGTGTGTGTGTGTGTGTGTGTGTGTGTGTCTGTGCATAGGGTAATCAGCTCATGTGACCGTGGAGGCTGAGAAGTCCCACACCAGGCCATCCGCAAGCTGGAGACCCTGGCGTGTCAGTAGCGTGGCTCATTCCATGTCCGAAAGCCCCAAACCGGGAGTGCCAATGGTATAATTTTCAGTCTAAGGCCAAAGGCATGAGGACCCAGGGGGCCTGGAGTTCTGATGTGCAAGGGCAGGAGGAGAGAGAGGGAAAATCACCCTTTTCTCTGCCTTTTTTATTGTCTCTGGGCCCCCAGCCAGATGGGTGGTGCCCGCCTACACTGAGGCAGATCCTCCCCACTGGATCCACTGACTCGCATGTCAGCTCCTCTGGGAACACCTCTGCAGACAACGCCCAGAAGATTGTGTTACCAGTTCTCTGGGTATTCCTTAATCCAGTCTGGTTTAATTAACCATCAGAGTGGCACTTGGTGGACATTTGTTGAACGAGTGTCCAAATGGATGAACCAGATTCATTCCAGAGGCGGCTGTCATATGTCCACATGTCAAAAACCTTGTGGCACCCCCCCTTTTAAAAAATTGGGGTGAAATTCATATAACATGAAATTGACCATTTTAAAGTAAACAATTCAGTGGCATTTAGTACATTCACAGTGTTGTGCAACCACCAGCTCTCTCCAGTTCCAAAACATCGTCATCACCCCACAAAGGAAGCCCCGTGCCCAGTAAGCAGTTGTTTCCTGTCTCCCCCTGACCCCAGCCCCTGGCAGCCGCTCATCTGTGTTCTGTTTCGGTGGATGTGCCAATTCTGGAAGTTTCATGTAAACACGGTATGTGACCTTCGAGTCTGGTTTCTTTACTGAATACCGTATTTATGAGTTCTTCCACGTCGTGGCACAGATAAGAACCTCATTCCTTTTCATGACCAAATGCTATTCCGCTGTGTGCACGAGCCACGGTTTGTCCATTGACGAACATCTGGGCTGTTCCCACCTTCTGGCTGTCGGGACTAGTGCCACTGTGGACGCAGTGTACGTGCATTTGTTTGAGTACCGGTTTTCCCTTCTTTAGGGTGTGTACAGTCAGCCCTCCGTTTCCATGGTTTCCGCATCCGTGAATTCAACCAACCGCAGATAAAAAATATTCGAAAAAAAAGTTCCACAAGAATCCCAAAAACCGAAACTCGAGTTTGCCACACGCAGAGTACTGCGTTGATTCCACGTGAATGAACGACGCGTGGGCGTTATATTAGGTATCGTAGGTAATCTAGAGGTGATTTAAAGTACACCGGAGGATGTTCTTAGAGTTTATGCAAATGCTGTGTCCTTTTATGTGAGAGACTTGAGCCCCTGCAGATTCCGACATCCGAGGGGCGTCCTGGATCCGATCCCCCACGGACACCGGGGGCTGACTGCGTCCCTGAGTGAGATCGCCGGGCCCTGTGGTAATTGTGTGTTTCGTTTTCTGAGAGCCCGCCAAACTGTCGTCCGCAGCAGCCATACCGTTCTGCATTGCCACCAGCAATGCAAGGCATTCGATTTCTCCGCATCCTCGCCAGCATCGGTTCTCTCCTGTGTTCTGTTTGTTTGTTGTTAATCATAGCCGTCCTAGTGGGTGTGAGGCGCTATCTCACGGTGGTTTGGTTTGCATTTGCCTCATGAGTCACCACGTGGAGCCTCTTTTCGTGTGTTTCTTGGCAATTTGTACATCTTCTTTTCTTTGAAGACACGTCCATTCAAGCCCTTTGCCCATTTTTGAATTCGGTTGTTTTTCTTTTTGTTGTTGAGTTGTAAGAGTTCTTTATCTGTTCTGGATAAGTGCCCACTTTTCAACGTTGCCAGCAAAGCACGTTGCTGGGCAGATCGAATGTGTGACATGAGTGTCCCCCAGTTGGGAGCGCCAACTCTCTTAGGGGCGTCCAGGTCGTCTCCCTCCCGTCACGTGTGGACCAGAGGCCTCTGTGTGCTGTGGCTGAATTGTTCCTTTGGAAAGTGGGCCGGGGCCTTGACGGCTTGCGAGAGCCCGTTGGTGCTGCCCGGGACATGGCAGTGGTACCCAGGATGGCTAAATTGGTTCCTACGTATACTAGGGCCAGTCAGGTGCAGGGGTCTTGCTGAAACGCTCCCTTTATATCTGGTGGTTGTCCCAGAAGTGGTCGAAAATATTTTATGCCCTTCCTGTTCCAATGAGTGAGTTACATCTCGGACCCTGAGCTATCAATGCACATAACTTAATTTTTCTTTTTTTAAATAGCCACATTGAAAAAGGTCAAAAGAAACAGGTGAAATTAAACTTAATAATATAATTTATTTAACCCAGTATATCTAAAACATTACCATTTCAACATATAACCAGTATTCTAAAATTATTAATGTATTTTACATTACTTTTTTTCATACTAAGTCTTACAGATCTGGTGTGTATCGCACTTACTGTACATGTCAGTTTGCACATAAAAGTTTCATCGGAAAGACTCTGTATTTAGATTCCATAAAATTCACAGTTAAAGTAGAATCACACACCCAAGTCGCTCCAAACGTACATAAAAATCTTCCAGTAACTAAGCCAAGTCTGGTTCCTGACAGGGAATGTCTCATAGTTTTGATTTTTTTAAATTTTAAAATTTTGAAATAATTTTAGACACAGAAGAATTGCAAAGATAGTACGGAGAGTTCCCACAGTCACACACCTGCTTCCCTTAACGGTGATCAGCACTGAGAAGTTAACATTGGGCGATACCATCAACTGCAGACTGTTGGGATTTTTCCACTAACACCCTTTCCCTGTTTTAGAATCTACTCCAGGTTGCTAGATTGTATTGAGCTGTTACGTCTCTCTTCTCAGTCTTTCCTTGTCTTTCATGGCCTTGATGATTTTGAAATGCATCAGGAAGATATTTTGTAGAATTTCCCTGAGCTTGCATTTGTCTCGTATTTTCTCATGACTAGTCTGCGGTTACAGATTTTTGTGAGAAGACCACAGAGGAGAAGTGCCATTCTCTGCATGTCATAGGAGGAGATGGCAGATTTTCATGTGGCTTACGGTTAACAGGTGATGCTGACCCTGATCTGCCAGTTAAGGCGGTGCCTGCCAGGTCTCTCCACTGTCTAGGTGCCGTCCGTGCCTTTCCACTCTCTGGGAGTTAGAAGCATCACTAAGTCCAGCCCACACTCAGGGGAGGAGGAATTAAGGGCTCCATCCTGTGCCCAGGAGCACAGGTTAAAACCACCAGGTAGGCCAGGCGCGGTGGCTCACGCCTGTAATCCTAGCTCTCTGGGAGGCCGAGGCGGGCAGATTGTTTGAGCTCAGGAGTTCGAAACCAGCCTGAGCAAGAGCAAGACCCCATCTCTTAAAAATAGAAAGAAATTAATTGAACAACTAAAAATATATAGAAAAAACTAGTTGGGCATGGTGACACATGCCTGTAGTCCCAGCTACTGGGGAGGCTGAGGCAGGAGGATCGCTTGAGCCCAGGAGTTTGAGGTTGCTGTGAGCTAAGATGACGCCACGGCACTCTAGCCCAGGCAACACAGTGAGACTCTGTCTCAGAAAAAAAAAAGAATAATCTTGAAATCAGAAGGTGGCAGGTCCCCCATCCCTGAAAAAAATGCATGTATTTCCAGACCCCAGGGATCTGGAGAGACCTAGACTGAGCTAAAATACTATGACAAAAACAAATTTAAGGCTTAAGGACTTCATCCAGTTATCTACACATTGAATAAAAGGCTAAAATTAAAATCAATGAAGGAAGGAGAGACAAGATTTTGTTCCATTCAAATCCAGATGGCCACGCGAACCCAAAGACCAACCAATGAGGTTAAAAATACATGAATCACGGCCGGGCACGGTGGCTCACGCCTGTAATCCTAGCTCTCTGGGAGGCCGAGGCGGGCGGATTGTTTGAGCTCAGGAGTTCGAGACAAGCCTGAGCAAGAGCAAGACCCGTCTCTACCAAAAATAGAAAGAAATTAATTGGACAGCTAAAAATATATAGAAAAAATTAGCCGGGCATGGTGGCGCATGCCTGTAGTCTCAGCTACTCGGGAAGCTGAGGCAGGAGGATCGCTTGAGCCCAGGAGTTTGAGGTTGCTGTGAGCTAGGCTGCTGCCATGGTACTCACTCTAGCCCAGGCAAGAGAGGGAGACTCTGTCTCAAAAAAAAAAAAAAAAAAAACACAACATGAATCACAATCAAAATAATGTCAAAAAGCAGTCAGTTAAGCCTATAGATGTCAAAATTTCACAAGGCCCGATAGCTGGTAATGAGGAAAATTGATGCCAGCCAGATTCATCATCTGATGACTTCAATAACCTCATCATTCACCAAAAAGAAAAAGAAAAGAAAATCACATAATTTTTGAGCAACAGAAGTGTAAAAAATAATAATTTTTAAAAATTACAGGAGCGCCAATAACAGTGGTTATTAGGTTATTAGATAATACAGTCAGCCCTCCACATCCATGGGTTATGCACATCTGTGGATTCAACCAAGTGTGGATCAAAAATATTTGGGAAAAAAATAGGGATGGTTGCATCTGTACTTAACATGTACAAACTCTTCTTGTCATTATTCCCTATACAATACAGTATATTTACACAGCATTTACATTGTATTTAGGTATTATAAGTAATCTATAGATGATTTAAAGTACATGGAAGAAGTACATAGGTTACATGCAAATACTATGTCATTTTATGAAATACATCAGGGACTTGAGCATCCTGGGATTCTGGTCTGCTGCGTGGAGGGGAGGGGGGGATCCTGGAACCAATTCCCCAAGGATACAAAGGATGACTGTATTCACATTTTTTTCAAACACCCAGCCTTGTGGCCCAAACTCACAGCTGATTCAATTCATTGAAAAATGTTTTTCTTCATGATGATGTGACTGATAAAGAGACGTGGAGGGGCTGGGTGCAGTGGCTCATGACTGAAATCCGAGCACACTTTAGGAGGCTGAGGCAGAAGGATCGCTTGAGGCCAGCAGTTCAAGACCAGCCTGAGCAAAAGCAAGACTCCATCTCTATAAAAACTAAAAAATTAGCCAGGCATGGTGGCATTTGCCTGTAGTCCCAGCTACTTGGGAGGCTGAGGCAGGAGGATCGATTGCGCCCAGGAGTTTGAAGCAGTGAGCTATGATGAAGCCACTGCACTCTATTCAGGAGACAGAGCAAGACCCCATCTGGGGGAGAAAAAAAAAAAAAAAGACAGCTCTAGCAATTTGGTTAACAAAACATAATTAGTAAAAGTACTGGATCCTGATTTCTTTTATGCTTTCTTTAAAAAACTTAAAGTGAAGCAATAAGTCCTGGATCATTTACTTAAAAACCTTTTTGAAAGTCTGCTCTGGGCCTGCTAAAGATGGGGAAAGGGACTGCTGATTAGTGACTAGCAAAAAAGCTATTCTCCAGCTGGGTCTTAAACATACAATTATGGAGATAGCAATAGATTAAAAAGTAACAAATCTGGAATCTCTGCCAATTTGAACATAGGAGGTATTTTCATTTGTAGGTAAAAAGTAATAGAGCTATTCTATTACTGCTAAGTATATAGGACCCATAGGTATTTCTGGAACTATTTAGCTAGAATACTATCTTTTCCTTATACTTCTACCATCAGAGACTCAGATATCTTTCCGGTAGCCATCATCTCTGCATAAAATAGACCTAAAGGTCCTGCCAACAGAAAACCTCAGTCCTGGGCAAGTCACTTACGTCTCTGAATCTTGTAGGTACAATGGGCACTAATACCTGTATGGAAGAATTGTGAAGATTAAAGCACCAAAGATTACGGAAAGTAACATATCCCATCCCACAATCCCAGGCTTCAAGCTAGCATCAACAATCATTTGAACCAGTCAGATAATACTCCCGGACGATCATTTTATAGACAAGCTAATTATTATTTTGGAAAGCAAAATTTGGTTGTTAAACTACAATGAGGGAGGGGAGAGAACCGAGAAAAAGCAAAGTTGTAGCACTTGTTGGAAGTAACTTCAAATATATAACTTTTGGCTTCTTGACAACTGTTTAGACTCACTTCCCTCGCACACACCCTGGCCCTGGTAGTGCATCTGGCAGTCCACGTGTCCACAACAAATCTTTATCATTCTGAACTGGGGGGAGAGGGAGCTGAATTTTCTCACAGGCAAAATTCATGAATGCAGGAACCTACTTGAGCGAAAGATGAGAATTTTCTAGAAGAAAAGTCGAAAAAAAAAAAGCAATGTGGGAGGCTTTTTCCTCTTCATGAACTATAGGGCATTTCCCTACATTCTCTAAACTAATATATCATTTGGTATAAGTTTAAAGACATTCCCTTCATCTAACTTTGCTATATTCCAGGGAAATTGCCAATGATTTAAAAAAAATAATAATAAGCCTACCTCACTTTATGTAGTCAAAATGTTCCAAAAGGATTTTTTGTTACATTCTTGGGTAAAAGGAAAAACTCCCAGTTGCATAACTAAAAGCAAGGACTCCAGGGCCAGTCTGCCTGGGTTCAAAACCAGCTCTGTCACTTACTAGCTCACCACTCGGGCCAGCTACTTGCTCTCTCTGTGCTTCAGCTTCCTATCAGTAAAATGGCAATACTACAGTGCCTTCGCCAAAGAGTTGCTATAAGGACAAAATGAGTTAATATTTGTTAAGTGCTTAGAACAGTGTGTGGCACAAAGTAACTGCTATAAAAGCAACTATTATACTAAAATAAATAAATTTTCAATAAAATTTTACCTAAACACATGGCAAGTGATGGCTTAACTCTCAAGCAAAGAGACTGAGTTCTCCAAGTAGTCATATGCAGTGCTGTACGAGCAACAGTTTGGGAGCCACAGGCTCCCGGCTCTGCACTCCTCTGCGTGGCCCTAGGCTAGTCACTTTAACCACTCTCTAAACTTTTGCTTCTTCATCGGTAAAATGGAAATAACAACAATTATCCAGCAGGTAAAGTGAGAAAAACAGATGTAAGGTTCTTGGCACAAAGCATTAAGCGCTCAAGAAGTGACACTACCCCTTGATGCCAAAGACACATGTACACACCCACCTATTAATACAACACAGGCAATAGCAATAGCTCTGAGCTGTCGTGAGTTAACTACCTCAAATATTACAGCATGGGCTGGGCTTTGCATTGCAGTTTTATCTCGGCTGTAGGGCAACCTGAAGAAGCAAGAATCAGGTGGCTGGATCCAAAGAGGACAAAAGTCAATGCACAGACTTCATCAGGCTGAATCAGATGAGTGGTGAGCGTGATATGGATAGTTACGAACAAAGCCAGAACTGGGGCTCCTCCCCAGGCCCACCAAAGGGTTAAAGATCTAAAAACAAACCCCAGGAAGTCTAAGAATCTTCCAGTGACTCAGGTAAACATCCCTGAACTAATTTGCTCTGTAATCTTTTCTGGCCATCATACTTCTTATAAGTAGGTCTCAACTACAATTTCAAAGGAAAAATAACTTGAGAAATGGATTGCTTAAGGGAAACTGAAAAGAAAATGACAAAAAATGCTTATTTGGGTGAAAGGAAAACAAAGTCAACGGGTTAGTTCCTGTGGACAAATGACTGTGGTGCAGGCAGACATCCTCTTTAGAAGGATCTAAGATTAAAGTACCACTTCCAAATATACTAATTTGTGTTTCCTAAAACTCTGATGCCTCAAATAACAATACCACTTTTTCTACCTTTTCACAGATAAGAATAGTCTCTCCAATTTTTTTAAATAAAATATGTTCCTTAAAAGAATTAACACTCCTGAGATTTTAAACTTTCTCTACAACTGGAAGGAACTGTAATTAAGAAATTTGACCTTAGACATTGCAAAGCTGAGTCACAATATCCACAAAAGAAAAAATGGTAATAAAAAATATATTTTCTTAATCCTAGTAAGGACAAGCACTTAATAATTCCTTCCAAATATAAAATTAATGCTATTAATCCAATATCAATGAACGCTCAACAAATGCTGACTATTGGCAGCATTTTTTTTTTTTTGAGACAGAGTCTCACTCTGTCACCTGGGCTAGAGTGCAGTGGTGTCATCATAGCTCACTGCAACCTCCAACTTGTAGGCTCAAGCAATCCTCCTGCCTCAGCCTCCCAACTAGTTGGGACTATAAGTACACAGCACCATGCCTCATTAATTTTTTCTATTTTTGATAGAGATGAGGTCTCGCTCCTGCTCAGGCTAGTCTTGAACTCCAAATCTCAAGTGATCCTCCCGTCTGGGCCTTACTGGCACTATTATTAATGGGACATACATTTAGAGCTGCTTTCCCAGTCACAGTAAAGGGCCTGACTCATCTCCACACATCAAGTTCTTCCTAGTCACCACTGGAAGGGATAAGCGCAGTATGTAGTCATGACAAAGGATGGACTTCATCACGTGGAGGGAGAGACACGCCGCCGCTTCAGTCTTCCAAGAACTGTATGTTTGAAACTTCCCATAATAAAAGTTAGAACAACAACAACAGAAAGCTATTTCATTGTGCTTGGAGCATATCGCATGTATTTGTATTACTAACAGCCCTCTTCTTAACATCTTGCCTCTGAAAAAGAACCAGTGAGGCCCTAAGTTGACCATTAAAAACCTGTGCTTGCACAAAGGTAACTTTCTGAAAATAAGCAGCATTTAGTGGCCATATATCAGCATATTACATCCCAATCAGAAGAACCCAGGAGTGTAAGGGGCCTCAGAACTATGAGTCCTCAAATTCAACTGCACATATGTGATTTTGCAATGGTTGAATATTCAAATTACCCCAATACCCTATTGAGTATATAAAACGCTGCAAGCATGAATGTGCACAAAAACTTATCTACAAGGATGTTCACCACAGAGCTGTTCCAATAGCAGAAACTGAAAACAAACACATGTCGCATGGCAGGAAAGGGGTTAATTATAATTCATGTACACTATGTATACTACTTATCCACTTAAAATGAGGTTGAGGAGGATAAACAATGAAAGGAAAATGTACACAATACATTAAGTGAAAGTTTGAGACAAAGTATGTAAAGAACGATGTCATTTCTGTTAAAAAAAAAAAAAGTTTGCACAGAAAAAAGACCAAGTATGTACACCAAAACTACAATAATTCATTTCTTTAGGTGGTGGAATTATAAATGATTTTTTCTTCTTTGTGCATTTATGTGTCTTGCAATTTTTCTACAATAAAGACAGAGATTTATAATCCCTTATTTATAATTCAGAAATCCAAAAGCTCTGAAAATATATTCTCATAAGTTAGTGGCAAACTTGTTTAGCAGCAAAACCTGACCCCAACTGATATGAAGCTGCTTCTTATTTATCCCATTTAGTGTGAATATTTACAGGTTTCACCAAAGACACATAATGTTATAGGGTCTTGCCAGAATCCCACTAGGGGGTCAATATCATTCTCCAACAACTCAAAATGTCTGGATTTCAAAATATCTCTAGCCCCAAGGTTTCAAACAAAAGATTGTGGACCTAGATTGATTTGTAACTTTGCATCTATTATCATTTTTTAGGCTTTTAAAAATGGGACTCTTTAGACTTGAAAAGGTTGGGAACCTCTACTATAAATTATTATAAATTTTAAAGTGGCAACGTTAATAAAAAATATGTCCTTAACAAACAAGATCATCATTCTCATTCATCAAGGGTGGCAAGCATCTGGCTCCAATCAGATGATTCCAGCAGCCAAGGTTTACCAAGCCCTTGGCATGTGCAGGCATTATATGCCTTACACACTTTAGCTCATTTCATGCTGCTTTAGAAGGTAGGTACCATCCCAGGCCCATTACACATATGAAGAGGCTCAGAGGCTCAGAGAAGTTGCTTACTTGTCTAAGTCATAGGCAGAACTGGGTCAGGGCCTGACCCTTAGCTGCCATGCTATACGCTCACCATCTAAGTAAGCTAGCCAGCAGTTCTGCTTCCTGGATCACCTCCACCATTTTTAACAGTGGTAATAACATCACAAGCAGATACAACTGACTTGTTTTAAAAATTCTTTTTTGATTTGTAAACTAAACAAACTTGATCTACAAATTACCGAGAAAGGATAAATATGAAGCCGTACCATATAATTTCTAGTATTACTACCATTAACTCTAACCACACCAAAGTTATTTGAAGGTGTTCTATGAATGTAACATATTATACAATATAATTTTCTATACCACAGAAAAATCTCTCAGTAATCTTTTGGAAATCAGTGTGGGAAACATTTTCTGAGGGCGCGCCAAAAAAGAGACCAAGTTCCTACCCACAGAAGAGTCTGAATTTTCCAAGAACAAACTCCTCACTGTCTACTTTTGGGGTTTCCTTGGTGTCTCTGGACTACAAAACCTAGTAATTTACTTTCCCTACTGAAGACTAAGGCAGAAATAGCCTGGACTTCCTGTTCACAAACCAAAATTCACAGCTGTTTGGGGTGACCACACCAAGGGGGAAATTTTTTCTGGCCAACGATGCAACTTTCACTGAGACAACCTCCTGTGACAAGTGAACATGCTGAAGCAGACCGCATACAAATCAAACTCTTCAGATCACAAAATTGTTTCACTGTTTCCTTGTCTCTAATTTTGTAACTAAGACTGAACTGAACTTCAACGGAATTCAGAAAAAGGGAGATCACTGACTTATTAAACCCCTGTAAGTTATCTTTTACTATAAGTAGATGTTCTACTCAGTTTAAGATTAGGCACTCTCTAGATTTTTAGATACAAAGTAATCACCACAGAAGTCATTTTCAGGCATGTCACCTTGTTTTGTTTCATTTTGTTTTTTAACAGTGGAACCACATTCTGCTTTAGAGAAAGCAAAAATGTAAGTACACCAATTCCAAACTAAAGGAACAGGGCTACTAGCGCAACAAAATCATACTTAACAGGATTATTTTAAGAAGTTCTTGAAAAACTCTTTTTAATTAATTAAGATATTTTAGTGGAAGACCCAGAAAACTGTTATTCTAATATAGAGTTATACTTTGGTTTTGTTTTGCATACTCTTAGAAGAGCAGGAACTTAGATCAGACGAGTCCATGAGATCCTGTTTCCCCGGCCCTTCCATTCTATAATCCTTATATGGTCAAGGTTGCTCTCTTCCTTAGGATGTTATTTTGTTCAAAACAGACAGAAAAGAAACCTGGCACAGTAGAGGGCAAAAGTAAAAGGGTCAGCATGAGAAAAAGCTGTCATGTCATTATAATCTCCAACCTACAGATCCATTCTGGGAGTGAATAAAGGATCATTTCAGTAGAACAGTTATGCTAACCATTCTTTAAAAAAAAAAAAAAAAAGTCTAGCTGGGCATAGTGGCTTGAGCCTGTAGTCTCACTTATTTGGAAGGCTGAGGCAGGGGGATCACTGGAGCCCAAGAGTCTGAGTCCAGCCTGGACAACATAGCAAGATCCTTTGTCTACAAACAAACTTTTTTTTTCTGAAGTATAAATTCCTTAAATAAACATGAGGAGCCTTTCTTTAAAACAATGAATTACTTGTCATATCTTCTGATTTGGGAGAACCTGTTATTGTCTTCAAAATGAGGTCCATTTTTCAAAAACTTTCCTTCTTCATTCCTTATTTCAGAACATTTTCATATCCTGGGAAATTCATATCTGTTTTGGGACAGTCTTCTTTTTCCTTTTCACAAAATGGCAGAGTAAAAACTAGCTTACAGCCACATTTATTGCTACTGTCTATAAATTTTCAGATTTCTCCATCAAGCTTCCCTGACTTCCTCTTTTCTTATCCATTCTTCTCATTCTTGAGAAATTAAGTATAGAATGTTCCTAAACCATGACACAATCGCCTCCACAGCTGTGATCTTTGGTTTATCTCCCTGTGCTTCTGAAGCTTGAGGAGTTCACTTTACCTTTTATTCACATACATCAGTATTTAGCCCAAAATTCAATATATGGTTTTCAGCTATTATACAATCACTTTTCTTTTAACATTTCCTTTTCTTGGATCTTTTGGCCTTTTAGTTGACAGAATTCACTTCTAACCCAAATCTTACTGGATTCTCACACAGAAGTTGCTTTCCTAGAAATTGGTAGTTTCACTCTAACTCTAAACATAGCAAATTCTCTATTACATGAGAGTTTGAGTGTCTGCTATGAGCCCAGGGCTAAAAAATACCATAAGGTAAGAAGTTTAATGCAGGGCCTATACTAAGCTCCCAAGCTACAGACTCAAGGCATGCATCCATTAAACAATTAGAAAATGAGACAGTACAATCCATGCAACCCAGAACCTCTGTAAGACTACACGTTTCGGATATCTACATTTTCTAGATAATCTGTTGCTTATCCTTTTAAGTAACAAAATATTTGAATCATTTTGGACAGAAAACTAAAACATTTATATTTTTTCCCACTTTCATTAACAAGATATATTGTACATGATTTAACCTTTATTTGATGGCTAAGCATCATAACAAACACAAATTATAGCACTAAGATATAGTACAATGATGCCTGGGGCCTACTTAGATGTGTAGGGCTATATATATCTGTGTTAATACCTTCAAATGGGATAAATTATGCTAGATTTGTATGCTTTATTCTGTCTCTTTTTTGTCAATCTGTCACACAGACTTATCATACTACTATAAACTATGTCAGGGAACAGACCATGTATAAAGATAGGGGCTAATTCTGATAGAATGTCTATAACATGCCAGGTCTACGATAAATTTTGCAGTGCATCTAGCAATCACTCGGCCTGGCACAAAGTAGATGATGGGTAAATATTTGGTAAATTAATGACATTCATGTGCCTGCCTGAGTAGGTCCTCTCCTTTCTATACTGTTTCTAATTTGCTACACCTTGGAAAACAGATCCCCAAACATGAAACAACACATTTAAAGTGTGTCTGGTGTGGTACTTTACACGGAGGTGTGTGGCAAAATTGTATGTGCTGAACTGAGGATGGCTAACATTGAGCACTTACAATGCGCCAGGAATTATAGTAAGTTCCTTACACACATTACCTAAGATAATACCTATAACGTAGATAATACTATCCCCATATTACAGATGCAGAAATTGAGGATCCAAGTGGTTCACTTGAATATCGTCAAGCACCTAGTCAATGGTGGTGGTGGAATGTGAGTCAAGTAGTCTGACTTGGGAACAAGTGGTCTTAAGTATAATGCTATACTGTCTCTGAATAAACATATAGTAAATAAGGAAAGTCAGAAGAACATGAAGTCTATAACAACTTTTTTTCCAGCAGACATCTTCTTTGCTGTCTTTCTGATGCTCGGGTATAGTCTCAACAGGTGAGTGTTACTATTATACATGTAAACATTACTGACAGGCCAAAGCGATAAACTGTGAAAGCCATGCAAGCACAGTACACTACAGATGACATGTCCCAAAGAAGTAGAAGCTTGAGAGATCTGTGTGTATTAGGGTCATCAGGAAGGCTTTAAGAAATTAAGACCTAAGCCCAAGCAGTATAAGAGACAAGTGATGGGATGAGGAGGAAGGGACGTTTTGTAGCTTAAGAATAAGCGCAAAGTCTTTGTGCAATTGGGGAGAGGGGGCGGTGATCATAAATAGATAAACAGACAAACACACATGTAGTGTGGAACACTTATATCCCCTGCAGCTGTAAGCTTCTTTTCCTGCCAACTTTACTTCATCACCCAAACACCTGGACAAAGGCAGGTTGCAGTCGGCAGTACAAGTGGGGGTAGGATATGGCAGCTAATACAAAGGCCAAATCTGAGAGCTGTGATTCCACAGCTCTCATTCAATAATCCAGGGTCTTTAGCAGGGAAGGGGGATTGGGGACATAGGGGACCTACCTTCTACTATTTCCAAATGAAAAAAGGGAGAACATGCTGACCTAGGAATGGTCTCATTGGCTCCAAAATCTTTCACTAGGTTTAACCAGAGTCACCCCTAATTAATGACACACCTAGTGTGACTAGTGCCTGCAGATCCTCCCTGCCCGCAGGAGTCACGGGAACGAGAGGCTGGGGAAGCTCTTAGGCATCTACACATTCTACAGCAGACACAGGAGCAAGTCAGAAGGAGTCAGCTCTCTTACTGGGGGGAATGAAGACACCACCCACACTTCATGGCAGAGACCGGACACATCAACAGGAGGCCAAAAGTAAAAACACTGTGCTCACCAGATTTCCTAGTCTTACTAACTCTATGGTAGTTAAATCCTCAGAAGAATTTCTATAGTCTCTGAGAGCATTAATAATAATTTGACCCATACTTCAAGGAGGGAGATATGTGAAAGTTACTCACTTAAGTATGATATGCTAAGGATTAAGGTATCTCTGGAAAATCTCCAAATACTACATCATCAACTCATTAGAGACAGAGGCATTTCCAAACTTGTATAGTCTTTCCCTCTCAGACATCAAAACTGCACAGTGCCAGAGTAATCCAGGTAAGATTCAAAACCCAATTCATGTATTTGATGTACATTTATTGAACACCTGTGAGTCATCAGGTACTGACCTGGGGACCGGGAATATAAACATGAGAAAGACTGTCACTCTGCTAGGTGGAAGTGTACACATTCATAATTGCTTACCTTTATCATGCCCAACCACTCAAGGGTCCAGGCAGGAAGTTCTTCTCCTAGTGCCCCACAAACACCAGATAAGTCTGCTTTCTCACTTCTGTGCCTCTGATCATGGGATGTCCACCTGGAATGTTCCCACCATACTTCACCTACCCAAATCCTCACATCCTTCAAGGCCAGCTTAAGTCCTCCACCTTCTGGAAGCACTGACCTCAATCCCATCCCTAAATGATGTCTCTATTCTCTGAACTATTAAAATTACGGCAAGTATCACCATTAGTCTATTTGGAAATTTTTTTAATTCATAAGCGCATCAGACCTGCAAACTTAATTTCAGTCGCTATTGGAAAATGAAAATTTTTTTAAAAAAAGAAAAAAGAAAAGAAAGAAAGAAAGAGAAATTTATCATTCTTTAATTGATACAAATCTTGAGTACCTACAATAAGCCAGTGTTGTTCAAGGGGCTGGAGAAAAAGCAGCAAACGGTACCGGTTTTTGCCTCCTAAAGGATAGCTCCTGGGAAGGGTTCCTCTTATACTTCTTTTTTAAATCTTCCTATAAAGACCTGGGTTGGCACTCAGTGCTTAGGACCTAACAATTTATTAAAGCCTCAGGTTTCTTTGGTCCAAGCTCAAATTGAAGTTATATAAAGTAATGGGGAACAAAAGCTAACGAAGCCATTTCTAAATGAACTTCCACTTCTTAAAAACCTCAAAAGAACAAGGAAGGAAAAGAAAACAGGCTATGAAAACACTGCTGAACCAACACATTTAACTCACACTGACAAAGCACCTCCAATCCTCCTTCCCAGCCACACAAAAAGTGATCTTTCCCCTCAGTCCTTACAGCCCCAGATTCAACTGTTTAACAACAGACCTTGGGAAAGTTCAAAGCATCCCTCAGTTTCCTAAACAAGTCTTTCTAAACCTTTATTTCCTAATGTATAAGCCCCCTGATGAATATCCGATGAGATTCACTACAAGGACCTACAATTTGAGCTTCAAGCACGATAGAGACTCAAAGAGGAACACCTTGAACGTGATAAATCCAGAGACAATTTTAATACAAACAAAAGCCAAATCCTGCAGAGCATGGTGGAAGGTTCCAAGTTCCTAAGAGAAGGGAATCAACAGAATTTCCTCAGGAGAGCCGCGAGATTCTGCAAGGCGTGGGAGTTTGTGCAGGAGGTGAGGGAGATTTTATACGTATGTGTAAAATACATATATTTGCTCTAAAGTGGCTCTGGTGAGATACGATAGCTGGCGCCCTAGTGCGAGCGAGGGTGAAGCCGGGCTGTGCCATGCGGCGAAGGCTGCCACCTGGGCACTCCCACCATTCTTCGCAGCCGGGTCAGGACGCGAGACTAGGAGAGCGCGCCGCCTCCGGCTCCCTGCCCCGCGGGCGCCTGCCCGCTCCCTGGGTCTCGCCACAAGCCCACCCTGCCCCGGTCTCAGGAGCCCGGACCTCTCTGGGCACCCAAGAGACGGGCGGGGTGGAGGGGGTCTCCAAGCAGCGGCCCAGCCCCGACGCGTACGCACCTGAGCAGACTGGAGAGGGGGTGGCTGGAAGAGCCGAGGCCGCCGCCGCCACTGCCGCCGCCCCCCGAGCCGCCGCCGCCGCCGCCGCCGCCGCCCCCGAAGCCTGAGGAGAGCCGCTTCCCGGACAGCAGCTTCTCCACAGCCGGGAGGTGCCCGGTGCGGGCCGCCTCCAACAGCTCCTGCTCCTTCCCCATCCCCAGGGCCGCCGCCCTCTGGACCCCCTCCCCCGGGCTGCAGCCAAGCCTGCTCGGGCTCCCAAACTTTCCGTCTCCGGGCAACGCACCCCCCAAACCGGCCGGGGACACCACCCCCCTCCCCCCCGCCTTCCCTCCCCCCCACGAGCGCGTCACTTCCGGGATCTGGCGTCGCGCGTCACCGCGCCCCCGCGCCCCGCCCCCTTGCCCACCTAGCTGGGCGGGGCTCCGCAGACAAGCGCAGGTGGACCTAGCTGTGCCGAGGCAGGTCTGCGGGGGTAAAGGGGCACTGCCGTGTGGGCCCCCCATTGTATAGAGGGAAGGGGACAAACAGGGCCCACCTGTACGCGCCTTCCGACGTGCGCTCCTTCTCCAAAGGTTTTGAGAACTCCTGGGACAAGAAATACGGTAATGCGTCCAGGCGGTGCAGAAACAAAGAGAGAAATGTGGTAACGCGCACCTAAATTTCCGAGTCCTTCCTTTCAGCATGCAAAATCAAATATGTAATAGGTGCGGGGACGTAGTGATACAGAGGTGAATAAAACGCCCTCCCCCTAGTACCTCAATGAGAGAAGAGAGGAAAATTTTAAAATAGAAATATCCTCGCCACTTCGTCATCCCAGGTAAAGAAATGGCTCGTTAAAGAAAAACATGCAAAGGGAGAGACCTCCCTTTCTGTAGGTTTCTTCTTAGTTTTGATGAGATTACCAAACTAACATAAAAAAATCAGGTTTATGAAACCAACCCCAATGTTGAGTACTGCTGAACTGGAAAAATCATTTAATTGGATAGAAACTATGTCTGTTTTGTTCCCTGGTACTAGAACTGCTCCTAACTCAAAGTAGGCGGTCGACAGTCGTGGAGTGGATGAATGGACTGGATACATTATGCTCAAGCTATATAACTTTTTTTTAAGGTGCTTGCGGAATAGAAGGGAAATGCTGGCAATTCAATGTAAACACAGGCCCTCGGTCCCTGTCTAGTTGAAATATACAAAGTTGAGTCCCTACCTGAAAGTTTACTAATCCCAGGTAGCCGCATTCCACGACACTGGTATTCAACGGAACTGAGTTTTCTCCCCTGTCCCCCAACTTTTGTCTGAGAAACGGGTTAAGGAAGGGGTTAACTGACATTGCATATTTAGATAGTCGGAAAGGGAAAAGAAATCCTTTAGGAAACAAAACCGCGCTCTTTAACAAATGCTGTTTCCAGGGCAGGAGGATCCACAATCTGAAATTCGCACGCCCAATTTTCCCTCTCTCCAACGTTACCAAACCAAAGTTAAAACGAAGCCCTCGGCCGGGCACGGCTAGAACTCTGGAAGGCCGAGGCGGGCGGATTGTTAGAGCTCAGGAGTTCGAGACGAGCCTGAGCAAGAGCGAGACTCCGTCTCTACCAATAATAGAAAGAAATTAATTGGACAGCTAAAAATATATAGAAGAAATTAGCCGGGCATGGTGGCGCATGCCTGTAGTTCCAGCTACTTGGGAGGCTGAGGCAAGAAGATCGCTTGAGCCCAGGAGTGTGAGGTTGCTGTGAGCTAGGCTGACGCCAGGGCACTCACGCTAGCCAGGGCAACAGAGTGAGACTCTGTCTCAAAAAAAAAAAAAAAAAAAAAAACGAAGCCCTCAGGTCCGCTGCGCGCTCCTCAAAATGGCACCTCCGAGGAGCCGTAGGGGTGACGTCATCACTGCGCGACGGCGGGAAATAAGTTCCTGGCCTGCCGTGCAGTTCTGCATCCCGGAGCTAGCGCATCTGACATCGCTGTAATCTCCTCTCCCCTCCAATCCTGTCCGAGATGGACAATCCCCGCGAGTCGCCCACGGACAAAGGTGGAGAGACAGGAGAGCCAGATGAAACGGTCACTGCTCCCGGGGACCCGGCGGCTACCGATGCGGACGGGATCCCACAGGAAACGGACGGAGACGGAGATGCGGACTTGAAAGAAGCTGCAGTGGAGGAAGGCGAGGTAGGAAGAGATGTGTTGATGAGGTTGGAGGAATACACCGAGATTGTGTTACTGCATGCTCTCTGGGCTTCCTGATTAGTCCTTTCCAAGCTTTGAGAATTCGACTCCCTCTAGATCTGAAATCTTGAATTTCAGATCACGACTTCCTCTAGATCTGAAATCTGGAACGAGTAGGGAGGGGACAACAAAACAGAACTGTATTGCTAGTTCGGTTCCAGCGACCCAAGCACTAGGTTAATATTTTTAATTCTTCCCTTTGGGTACTAAAGCTACTTCTAGGGAGTTTTAAATAGCTTTTTGGTTTTCCTGGTGAGGAAATTGGAGTGCAGTGTCACACTGAGACTTAGTGCAAGAGCTAAAATCCAGGATTCCTAGCACCCCGTCACCGCAGTATGGTTCTTCTTAGATACTGTTTAAGACAGCTTTTGCCTTTAGAGGCGGCAGAGTGACGAGATCTGTCAAAGGGATGATTTTGAAGGAGTACAGGTTATATCATGTTCTTACCCTCCTGGGACATTTAATTGCTATGAGTGACGGGGATACTAATGTCCAGGGGTCTCTATAGCATAAAAACATCAATTGTACCACCCTTAGGCTCAACAGTGTTGCCTAGCTCAGCTTCAGCCATGGGATGAGAATCTTAGCTTCTCTGGGTTCCATTTCTAGAGGTACAATCTTGAGGTCTTAGAGCTAGAAGGGACTTAAGGGATCATGGGGTGAAAGATTAGATGGAAATAGCTTTTCAGAGCATAAAGTTGCATCAAAACATAAAGTAAGAACTTGTAGAAAAAGAAAAATGTGACAAAACTCTTATAAAAAGGAAACTTTAAAACAAGTCTCAGGGACAGAAAGGATTTGAATAATTAGCTTAATCCACTGGAGAGCTCACTACATACAGAAATTTGCACCCAACAGAGGATAAAATTGTGATACTTCTGAAACACTTTTAAAAATGGATCATATATCAGCCACACACACACATACACAAATTCTATTTATTTATTTTTATTTCAAAATATTAAGGGGGTACAAATGTTTTTGTTACATGGATACCTTGTGTAATGCTTAAGTCATGGCTTTTGGTGTGCCTGTCACCAGAATAGTGTTCATTGTACCTGATAGATAAGTTTTTATCCCTCACTTCTCCATCCTCCCCCCTTCTTGGTTTCTAATGTCCTTTGTATCTCTTTGCACCCATGTGTACCCATAGTTTAGCTCCGAGTTATTAGTGAGTACATATGGTGTTTGTTTTTCCATTCCTGAGATACTTCACTTAGGATAATGGTCTCCAGTTCCATCCAGGTCTCCGCAAAAGACATTATTTTAGTCCTTTTTATGGCTGAGTAGTACTCCATGGTGTGTTTGTGTGTGTGCGCACACATATATATCACATTTTCTTTATCAACTCGTGAATTGATGGGCACTTAGGTTGATTCCACATCTTTGCAACTGTGAATTGTGCTGTAATAAACATTCAAGTGCAGGTATCTTCTTGATAAAATGACTTCTTTTTCTTTGGGTAGCTACCCAGCAGTAGGATTGCTGGATCAAATGGTAGGTCTACATTTTTTTCTTTGAGGAATCTCCACACTGTATTCCATAGAGATTGCACTAATTTGCAGTCCCACCAACAGTATATAAGCTTTCCTTTCTCTCTGCATCCACGCCAGCATCTATTGGGAAAAACATAAGTTCTTAAAAGTAGAAATTATAACAGGCCACATCAAATTCTATGGGATTTAACCAAAGCCTTATATAGAAAAAAAATTCATAGCCTTACGTATTTTTATTAGCAAAGAGAAGATATTGAAAATAAGCACCCAACTCAGGAAACTAGAAAAAGAACAAAAGAAACTAGAAGAGTATAGGAACAAGGAATTAATAAGGATAAAAGTAGATACTAATGAATTAGTGCTTAAAAAAATAAGAAATGATCAAATTAAGAACTGATTATTTGAAATGTAAATGCACAATATTACAAAATAGGCAAATGACACTGATGTGGAGATCTTCAAAGTTATAAGAAAATTTCATGTTCAAGTTTAGGCCAAATAAATGTGAAAATCTAAGAAAAATGGATGACTTTTTAGGAGAATATAAATCACCAAAATTGAAGCATAAAGAGATTAGAAAACTTGAATAAGGCAGTAGCCAGAAAGAAATTGAAAAGATTGTCAAAGATACACTACCTTCATTCCCACCTACCCCCCATATTCCTGTATGAGTTTAAATCTGAATTTGTCTTTAAGGGAAACAAATCTCATTAATGAGTTTTATAGTTTAGTTGTGATTCCATATTAAATTCGAGGGGATTAAGTTTGGATTTGATTTTTTTTTTTTTTGAGACAGAGTCTCACTCTGTTGCCTGGGCTAGAGTGCCGTGGCGTCAGCCTAGCTCACAGCAACCTCAAACTCCTGGGCTCAAGTGATCCTCCTGCCTCAGCTTCCCAAGTAGCTGGGACCACAGGCATGCGCCACCATGCCCGGCTAATTTTTTTTTATATATATGTTTTTAGTTGTCCAATTAATTTCTTTCTATTTTTCAGTAGAGACGGGGTCTCGCTCTTGCTCAGGCTGGTCTCAAACTCCTGACCTTGAGCAATCCACCGGCCTCGGCCTCCCAGAGTGCTAGGATTACAGGCGTGAGCCACCGCGCCTGGCCTGGATTTGATTTTTATTGTTATTAAGCAGACATTTATTAAACATTCACCATGAGTAAAACTGTGTTAATTGCTGATGGAGGAGAGATAGAAATAATAAGAGACAAACCTATCTTCAAAAAATTTTCAGTCTACTGATGGGAATATTTATATGATATGGTAGGACTGAAGGATAAGAAGAAAAGAGCACTACATGTGAGAAACTAACTTAAAAGTTCCAAATTGAATGAAACACCGTTTTGCTGAGAATGGGCCTCCTTTCCATGTGGAATCATCATCAGTAAAGAGACCTATAGATCTGGAGGCAGAATAGCTGGCTGGATGGAGAGGACTTCGCCGACATCCCCTCCACAGAATGAGATCAAAGAGTGGGCCCACGTGGAGGGTGGTTTTCATGATCCTTGGCATTTCATTGCCCTTGTAAACAGATACTGGATTTGTAATCATAGCTGAACTGGAAAACTGGATTATTTGGCTGGTTTTCTTTCCACAGCTGAGCTATAATCTTCCTTTAGGAGAGAGATTGTATCTTATACTTGATGGTACAGTCAGTGCCTACAACCAAAAGACTACTCAATAAATGGATTTGTTGTTTTGTAATGAGGATGATGTCTTCATACCTTGCCTGTGCCTAGATAGTAGGCCAAATATATAATAGGGTTTCTTTCATCTTCCCAGCTCAAGAGTCAGGAGGTCTCAGATTTAACAGCAGTTGAAAGAGAAGACTCATCATTACTTACTCCTGCAGCCAAAAAACTGAAAATAGATACCAAAGAAAAGAAAGAAAAGAAGCAGAAAGTGGATGAAGATGAGATTCAAAAGATGCAGTAAGTCACTTTCTTACCATTCCCCATTTCAAGGCTCTAACTTGACCACACAAATTTAATACATTTTTCTTGGCCGTTAAAATTTTGTTCTTTTTAAACTCAAAAGAAAATAAAGCAGTTAATACATTATGTTGTAGCATAGAAAATATAAATAGATAAAAAGAAAAAATATCGCCTTACCACCAAGAGATATATGCTGCTAATATTTTGATGTATATTCTCCAAATATTTTCTATACATCTACAAATAAAATTAAATATTTTTTTTCAAAAATGTCAAATACTGTTTTATTTTTGTTTTTGAGATACAGCCTTGTTCTGTCACCCTGGCTGGAGTATGGTGGCATTATCATAACTCACCGAAACCTCAAACTCCTGGGCTCAAGTGATCCTCTTGGCTCACCCTTCTGAGTAGCTGGGGCTACAGGCCCACACCACCATGCCCGGCTGATTTTTCTATTTTCTATAGAGATGGGGATCTCACTGTGTTACTCAGGCTGGTCTCAATCTCCTGGCCTCAAGAGATCCTCCTGCCTTGGCCTCCCAGAGTGCTAGGATTACAGGCATGAGCCACTGGGCCTGGCCCTTTATGATATTTTCTGATTACAAAAGTAGTATGGGCTCACTGCAAATAATTCAGAGAATACAGAAAAATAGAAAAACTTGCCCATAAACCCACCACCCAGAGTTTAAGTATATATATTTGGGTATAATATTTAGGTATATACCTTTTCAAAAATTCTTTAGATATTTGATATGTATAGCTAAATATTTTCACGTCAGTAAATATGCCCATAAACAAATTTTTTTTTTTTTTTTTGGAGACAGAGTCTCACTCTGTTGCCATGGCTTCAGCCTAGCTCACAGCAACCTCAAACTCCTGGGCTCAAGCGATCCTACTGCCTCAGCCTCCCATGTAGCAGGGACTACATGGGCATGCGCCACCATGCCCAGCTAATTTTTTCTATATATATATATTTTTTTTTTTAGTTGTCCAGATAATTTCTTTCTATTTTTAGTAGAGACGGGGGTCTTGCTCTTGCTCAGGCTGGTCTCGAACTCCTGACCTTGAGCAATCCACCGCCTTGGCCTCCCAGAGTGCTAGGATTACAGGCGTGAGCCACTGCACCCGGCCCATAAACAATTTTTAATGGCTACATTATATCCCGTTACATGGAGGAACTATAATTTAACCAATCCCTACAGCTGTTTTGGTTGGGTTTTTTTTTTTTTTTTTTTTTTTTTTTAGACAGAGTCTCACAATGTTGTGCTGGCTAGAGTGAGTGCCGTGGCGTCAGCCTAGCCCACGGCAACCTCACACTCCTGGGCTCAAGCGATCTTCTTGCCTCAGCCTCCCAAGTAGCTGGGACTACAGGCATGTGCCACCATGCCCGGCTAATTTATATATATATATGTTTTTTTTTTCTTTTAGTTGTCCTGATCATTTCTTTCTATTTTTTAGTAGAGACGGGGTCTCACTCTTGCTCAGGCTGGTCTCGAACTCCTGATCTTGAGTGATCCACCCGCCTTGGCCTGCCAGAGTACTAGGATTACAGGCGTGAGCCATCGTGCCTGACCGATCTTTAATTTCTTTAAACAATGTTTTATTAATAGTTTTCAGAGTACCAGTTTTGTACTTTAAAAAATTTATTAAGCATTTTATTCTTTTTC
>CAUYSK010011673.1:0-30192 GCA_963575035.1 Avahi laniger | reverse complement strand
GTAGCTCACCGAGAGCACTGAATGACTCCTTATAAAGAGGAATCCACACCTTCTTGGCAGTACTCACACACCACGATTCCAGGCAGCCATAAACGGCCTTCCCTCCTACTGGCGCGTGGCCCATCAGCAGGTCAAAGGCTCTGAAGAGAGATCTTTTTTTTTTTTTACAGGCTTAATTTCACTTTATTTTTCTTGTATAAAAATGCTATGTTGTAGCCACAGCTGGAGCCTGGGTCCTCTGCACAGAGACTCTGGTGTGGGTCTTGACAAGATGGTCAGTGAATTCCTGGTAGGGAGATTTGGTGAATACTGTCTCTTTCCAGAGATCAGGAGTCTTAATGGCATCACCTAAAAGCCGTCTGCAACCAAGAACAGGTCTGTCTGAACGACTCTCTCCTGGGGTCACGGGAAGAGGCTGCCAAGCAGACGTGCGCCAGTTACTTGTGATTATTACGACAGCCAACCACCGACCACAGGGCCCACCACACACTGCACGCAGCACTGTGCGTGCGTCCCCACTTCCTCCTCAGGCAGGTACAGAGACCTGCCCAGCCATGAAGGAAGCTGGGACTTGAAGTCATCAAAAGCCTGAGCATTTCTATTATAATAACAGGGAACTCATTAGCACCTAAGGCACCCCACTGCTACCTTTAAAGAGGTGCAGAAAGCAGATCTGGGCTCATTACAGGAAATAAATTTCTGAGTACTCCCATGCTATGATAGTTGGAAGTGAGCTCTGACAATTATGGTGCTGTCTGTGGAATCACAGATGTCAAGAAGAGATTAAAGGAGAAAAAAGGCTGCTTAGGGAGTGAGTCCAGTGGGAATAAACCCTTTTGTCTGTTTACCACAGAACCCTCTGTGAAAATAAAATCTTATGCAAAGCCCAACAGATTTTTTTTTTTTTAAATCAACCTGTAGCTGCTTTGCTTTCAGCGAGGAAAAGGGTGCAAGGGTCCAAGCGCAAAGGCCCCGTGACTCTTGTACTCTGCTTTCTCCCTCTGGGGCACTAACCCGTGGCACATCCAAGAGGCACTGCTTGAAAACATTGATAGGAATCCTACCCCTCCCTGTAGGGATCAAAACCCAGGCCCCAGGCAGAGAGCTGGACCCTACTAACTCCCTACTGGTCTTTATGACAGATACTTTAGACCCTTCACACATTAAGTATCTATGATCCGAGCAGACTTTCTCTTTACACTGTAATTTTGTCCGTGTTTTTTTGTTTGTTTTTGCTTTTGTTTATTTTTGGTTCAAGAACTACCAATTGCATGCACCTAAACAGCAGTCCCCAACCTTTTTGGCAACAAGGGCCAGTTTCCTGGAAGACAATTCTTCCATGGACCAGGTAGGGGGTGGGGATTCGGGATAATTCAAGCACAATACATTTATTGTGCAGTCAAACCTCCCTGCTAGTGATAATCTGCATTTGCAGTCGCTCCCCAGCGCTAGCATCACCACCTCAGTTCTGCCTCAGATCATCGGGCATTAGATTCTTACAAGGAGCGTGCAGCCTAGATCCCTCACATGCGCAGTTTACAGTAGGGTCACGCTCCTATAAGAATATAATGCCCCTGCTGATCTGACAGGAGGCAGAACTCAGAGGGTGATGTGAGCCATGGGGAGCAGCTGTAAATAAAGATGAAGCTTCGCTCACCTCCTGCTGTGTGGCCCAGTTCCTAAAAGGCCACAGACCAGGGGTTGGGGACCACAGTACTTAAAGATGATACTGTCATTAATAATAATGGCTAATTCTCCTCAAGAGCTAAGTTAGGATCAAGCACTGTCCTAAATATTTAACCGGTGGAAATGTGTTTAAATTCTAGGCAGCAGATACTATTTTGTTATTTCTCTATTTCACAGATGAGGAAAGTGAGGTACAGAGAGATTAAATAACGTGCCCAGTATGCAGAGGAACCAGGACTAACCCAGGCTGGCCCGTGCCAGGCTTGTGTACTTCCAAGCACTCCACACACCGCCTCCCATGCAAAAATAATAAGATGTTAGAAAAGCACAATCATCATTATCCCACCTCCCAGAGATACCCACTGTTAACAGGGATATAATCTCGTTGGCATTACTTGTTGAAATTTCCAAAGGCCAGGCACCTCTTGCTGAGAATTTCATTTCTGGCGCAGACGAAGTCATTTTCTCTCGTGGGCATGGCAATGAGAGCACCTGCAATCCATTTGATTTCTTTAGGAGATAATAGACATGGAAGAACCTCAAAAGCAAAACAAGGCCCTAACCCCTATCATGTCGCCATCTCGTCACTTAGCACTCACTGTTCAGAACAGTTTGCTCTTGAGGCCACGCTACTAGCTGCAGTGCGTCTGCCTGGGCTCATCAGAAGGGGTATTCTGATGGGCATCCCTCTGCCCAGTTATCCAGAGATGCTGGCAATGCAAGATGTGTCCAGGTAACTTCCTCACCCACTGAGACTTAGTCTAATCACAGGAGATTTGGGATTAGAGCACCACACTCCTGGGGACTGCTTGTTCAGACGCAGATTCCTGGCTCTACTCTATTTCTGGGATTCTGTTCCAGCAGGTGTTGAGTCATCCCCAAATCTACATGAACAGATGACTCAGGTGACCCACCAAATACACTTGAGGAAACACTGGCTGGGTGCCCTTCATTTTGTTGTTATTCAAGAGAAAACTCAATTGTTTTGTTTTTCTTTTTTCTTTTTTCTTTGGCAGCTTCATGCTGAGCAATCAAGATAACACTACACACTCCTTCATTCATTCAGAAAATTTGCTAGTCATGTCATTATGGTGAGTCAGGTGACGGTGAGATGACAGCAGGCAAGCATTCATGACTCTTTTACCACGACTTTTGTTGAGAAGAATTTAAAGCATCGAGTGATGACAAGAACTGAGCCAACATTTACCGGATGCTTGCTGCGTGACAGGTGTTGTTCTAAGAGCTTCACAGACAGCCATTCAGAAGACTCTGACAGAGGAACTATTCCTGTCCCATTTTACAGATGTGGCAACTGAGGCACAGAGAAGTTAAGTAACTTGCCCAGGATTACACAGCTAGGAAGTGGTAGAGCATGATTTGACCCCCTCATCAGACTTGGGTGCCCATGTTCTTGACCACAAAGCACACAGCTACTTTCCTCCCTTGGCTTATGAGACCTGAGTGACCGACCCGCCAGACACTTCTCTAAACATGCCCTGAAAATCTCTCCTGTTCTTCCCTCCAGCCAGAGGAATTACTACAGGCAGGCCCGAATACGCACCCTCTGCTTCTCTACCCTGTATTTGGCTCTTCCCTTTCCATGAAGGGAAGGACTGGGATGTCTGTGCCCTCCAGAAATTCTTTTGTTGAGGCCCTAATCAGCAGTGTGATGGCAGGAGCGGGTGGTGCCTTTGGGAGGCGATGAGGTCTGAGGACGGAGTCCACATGAATGAGATTAGCGCCCGTCTCAAACAGGCCCGGGGCGGCTCAGTCGTGCCTTTCACCATGTGAGGACCCTGCAAGAAGATGCCTGTCCGTGAACCAGGAAGGCAGCCCTCCCCAGACACAGAATCTTCTAGCACCTTGATCTTGGACTTTCCAGCCTCCAGAACTGGGGGAAGTAAGCGCTGTTGTTCATAAGCCACCCAGTTAATAGTATCTGAATGGACTGAGATCCCGGCACACGTGGAAAACTAAGTGGGGAATAAGTGGGGTGGAGAGGAACTTCACCTCTACTTCCATCTCAAGAGACATTCAGAGCAGGTGCTGAGTAGGGACAGGGCAGGGGGTGGACACAGCGGCCAGGCCTTGAATCGAAGCACCCGGCACTGTCGCGGCTGCAGCACAGAAACACACTGGTCTTGCCCCTTCGCAGCACCAGGCTGGCCAGCGGCCTCCAATCCAGGGAACAAGGAGCAGCTCTGGTTTGGATTTTAACATCAGACAGCAAGTGGCGGAAACCTGCCATGTTCCACATCAAGGCCATCTGCTCCCTGTCATCCGGCAGCACCACTCGGTGGCCCCCAGACTGCTGCCCCGGCACCGACAACATGTGAACATGTGACTCAAGCATCAAAGAGCAGGCAGCGCCCAAGGCCCAAAAGGACAAGGTCTGAGGACACAGAGCAGATGATGTGACAGGCTTGCACAGGCCCAGGGTCAAAGGAACTACCTCCTTTCGACCAAAATGTTCAAAATGGCCAAGGGAAAAACAGATCATGGAAGCCTCCCCGTGATCACGCACTCCTCCAGCGGTGCCATCCCTGAAGCTCTCTCTCCGGTTCAAGAAGGCAATGGGATGGCCTCTCTCCCTCCCTCCTCCAAAGACACAAAATGCTCGGCTCTATTCTCCTCCCCTCCCTCTCGGAAGGTCACAGTAAACATCGCAGGCTGTATTGCTAGATCCCAAAAGAACAGAGGAAGCAAACAATCCTTCCACCTGACAAGAGAGAGCAGGACCCAAGATGGCCTTCAGACCCTGCACATTTGTTTAAATCCCACAGAGAAAGAGACACTGATTTTCTGCCTCCCCCCACAATGAAGGGCATGGATGATAGAAATAAAAATCTCGGGCACATGCAAATGATGCCTTTCCAAGAGTCAGGGACTGTGTGTGAATTTGAAATTAACCTGAAGCTCTACAGTGCTTCAGAACACGGAATACCCCCATGTAACCTACTTCAGTCCTTGCCTTCCAACCACCGATCCTGGAACACACAGCAGCCTCTTAGCCTGAAGACATTCCCTACATTTCATAAATTCCTCTTTCAGGGATCTTAACAATGGACATGGTATTAACCACGTCAAAAGCCAAACGTTCCTAAAATGTTTTCTGAAGGGGGCTATGCAGTTACTTTTTGACCTCAAAGACTCTCTAACCCCACCATCTCCCACTCTAAAACCATCAGAAAACTAATCTTTGAGTGTTACTAGTAAAAGAATCTCTCTGGTCACATGTCTGCATTATATAAATGCACCACATCCTCTTTTTTAAATTATTATTTCCTCATTTGTCTCTGAATTTTTTTTTTTTAAAGCCGTTTGGCAATTACACACTAGCTGTGGCGCAGATGAAAGTGTAAGTCTGCATAAAAAAATAAACATAAAAAGACTGCACAGTCACAGCCTAACTTGGATCAGCAAGATTTGTCTGGATGTGCCAAGAAAAAAAAAATTTTTTTTTTTGATGTTCTGTGATTTTGCAGCCATTTCAATTTTATTAGCAATTACCAAGCCTGTTACCACTGACTATATCTCACGGTTATAGCCAAGTCCTAGCAACGAGAGCAAGCCAGAATGACAGAGGCCAGGCGACCCGGACACATTCGTTGCAAAAATACAGGAACATGACCCACCTCCTCCCCAGCTCAGAGCTTTTTCATTAAGATTCTCCTTCTGCAGGCAGGGAAAAGGCAGCACACAGCGCTGAGAATACTGAAGTTCTCCACAAGTGGTGAGGAGGACTCGCAAGACAGAGTGAGGCCGATATTTGTGCAAAACGGTTGATTTAAAAGATGACTTTAACATGACTCCACGCCACTAACTGCTCAGCAGGTGACAGTACTGGCATTTAAATTGGTAGTTTCCAAGAAAGCAGTGGCAGGTCCCAAGCAGCAGCTGCTGTCGCCTCGGAGGGACTGAGGGAGCTGGAGGAGGCTGGTGAGATTTTGGTAGCTGCTGTCCAAGTCTCCCCGTCACCAGCAAAATAGGATTAGAATATCATCAGCAAGGATATGTCATGGGCAACTATAACTAAATAACCAAACAGAACTTTCTAAGAACTAGGAGATTTGATGACTTCAAAAAATGAAAAGAGCTGCTCTTCTCCTAGCAGATACTAAATTGGATAGTTCCTCCTGGTTTTTCTCCAGGCTCCAGGAAGCCTAACCTCAGTAGACTTGACTCTACTTCTCCAACCAGACAGTCTGGGGTCTTCGGTCCCAGATCCCAGGGATGGGGCACCCAGACCCCTGGTAGAGAGTCTGATTCTTCTCACCTCCAGGCAGGGGGCGGGGGTGTCAGGGGGAGCTCGAGAGCACTGTAGTTGGAGTGGGGCTCCGCCACCCCAGGCTGTCCCACCCCCCAGCCCTCAGAACTGGACGGTCACAGGGTCCCTAATTTCTGTCTCCTGAAAGTGCTTCAGGGAAGGGAAGATGCTAATTTTGACCAATGTGCTGTTGACCTGAACAGCCACAGTATATCTGAAACTGAACAGTCCACCCTCCTTAGCTTAGGCAACCTGTTAGAAAGTAGAATCTACGGAGCATAATCCATCTTTGCTGCCGGAAGGAGCAAAAATTCTCTGGCACTCCCGAGACTCTCCCTAGCAGGGCCCAGGGCGCCCCTGGAGAAGAGGGAAGATGGAAAAGTGCATTTTATGAAGTACCTGCTCTGTGCCGGATGCCGCCACTTCCATATCTATTCTCCCACTGCCCCTTTCCCACCCGCCACCACTTTGCAGATGAAGAAGCTGAGGTTCCAAGGAGGTAAGTGACTAGCCAGTGGCAGAGCCGGGATCTAAACCAGAAATGTGATTCCACGCTGCCAATTAAGACTGCCACTAACGTGGACTGAGTGATTTCTCCGTGCCAGCTGCTGTTTGAGGGGTTTTCAAGATTTTAGCTCATTTAATCCCCATAAAAATTCCACGGGCGTTAGAGGAAACCGAGACTACACACCTCGCCCAGGCTGCACAACTCCCAGGTGACGATGGAGCCAGGATTCCACGTAGGCAGTGTGGAAGGGCCGCAACTTTGCACCCCACCTTCTATCCTCCAAGCACAGCGCAGTGTGTATGCAAGGAAAACACACACGTGGTACGTTTATCTGTTTGGAAATGTTCAGTGCCCTTGGCTGAGACATCAGGTGTTAATCATCAGAGAAAGTTACTGTACTTCATTGAATCCAAGATGCCACTGTTTTATGTACAACGAAGAAAGAAACAACTCCGCCAATTAAACTAGGACACGGTGTTTTCTTAGTCCACTGGAAAATGTGAATAAAAAATGTGTCTCAGAACTAAAGAAATACTGGAGGCCTTAGAAAGAGTAAGATGGTGAAACACATGATAGATGCAGAGTGGACAAGGGTCTCTGTGAGTGCAGAAAGTGTTCTAATATCTGATTTTTCAGGAAAACTTGATAATCCCAATTTTTATGTGCAAGCTCCCAATTTATAAACATCGGCAACTAATTGTTTTCAGTGTCCTTGTGCAGGGCAAACAAAATCTGACTGCAGCCCAAACTGGCTAGAACCCCAGCTGGAGCCCTCCCAACGTCCAGGCAGGGCTGGAAGGCAGAGAGCTGGTGACATTGTGTTTAGTCTACAGCACCTCCCCCACGCCCATGGCTATTAAAGGCACAGAACTTTCGCAGGCGGCCACACATACCAACTAGCATCAGAGTACCTTTCTATAATGGAAGTAGCCAAATCAAGGCACCAAGTGACAGAAGAAAGAGTATATATAGCAGACTATTTTGTGTGTGTGTGAGACAGGGTCTCACTCTGTTGCCCTGGCTGGAGGGCAGTGGAGTGATCATAGCTCACTGCAACCTCGAACTCCTGGGCTCAAGCAATCCTCCTGCCTCAGCTTCCCAAGTAGCTGAGACTACAGGCATGCACCACCACGCCCGGCTAATTTTTTTATTTTTTGTAGAGACAGGGTCTTGCTATATCACCCATGCTGGTCTCAAACTCCTGGCCTCTAGCAAACCACCCGCCTTGGCCTCCCAAAATGCTGGGATTACAGGCATGAGCCACTGTGTCCAGCCTCTCTGACTTTTTTTTAATACTTATTTTCTTATTTAAATCACTCCTCTTAGGCTTTTAAACCACTGGTTCTATGGACACACTTGGTCCTGTTCCATAATCACCATGCAACAAGAGGACGGGTAAAACAAGTAACACTGAAATCCCCCAACTGGATGCAGGGAGAGTCCACACAGCATGAGGACCACCAGGGAGCTGAGTTTGCAAAGGCCTCCTCCTGTGGGAGCTGCCGGTCGCTGGGAGCTTCACCTCCTCAAAATCTACCAGTGGAGCAGGTTGAATGGTGCCCTGGGACCTGTGAATGCGACCTTATTTGGAAACTGGGTCTTTGCCGATATAATCAAGTTAAGATGAAGTCATACTAGACTAGGGTAAGTGCTAATCCAATGACCAGGGAATTCTGGACACAGAAGTACAAAGACACAGAAACTGACACACAAGGAGAGCACCGCCAACACCTTGACTTTGGACATCTAGCCTCCAGCACTGTGAGAGAACAAACTCCTGCTGTTCTGAACCACCCAGGTGTGGTATTTTGTTTACAGCAGCCCCAGCAAACTAAAATACCCAGAGAGTTTTGGAGCTCTTTGTATTTCTCCACCTAGTGCGAAATAACCAGCATCTTCACAAATCTACCAGGGGCCTTTTAGAAACGTTTGCATAAGGTCAAATTCCTGTTAAGTCCACTGTAGCGTGACAACCTGGAAATGCCCGTATGGAGGCGGCCACCTGGGAGTTTATGCTGTGATTCCAGCATCTGGACTGAAAGTCTTTCCGCACCAAGGCCACGAGGCACGAAGCGCACATCTGGAGCGGAAAGAGGGGATCCAGGAAACAGCTACTTCTACAAGTTCTGGGCCTAAATAGTTGGCAGCCACAGGGAGCAGCGCCGGTTTCAGGCCAGGGCAAGGAAGGTGGAGGGGACCATACACCCACGGAGGCTGAAGAAGAGTGTTTGAGCAACGAAGCAAAGCACCATCACTGTGTGTTTAACTGTGCGGGGCTCCAACAGCGCCGAGACCAAGCCCGTGAAGGCAGAGGCTCCCATCTGCATGCAGCCCAGGTACCTCCAAGATTCCTTCACTGCGACCTCCACAGCCTGGCTCACCCCCTGCTGTAAAATATTTGTTTCCTTCCCTTTTGTACCAGCTTGGGCATCTGGCTGGCTCCCTGGAGCGCTAAGCTAAAGGAAATTTCGTGAGAACTCATGATTGTGTGTTCAAGCCTCTTTCCAGTGAAAAGAAGATATTGACCCAGCGAATGAAGGCGTTTCCATGGTGTAGCTTCTCAATCTGTGAGCCAGGCAAGGGTGGGGGGGCTGGGGCAAGGGGAAGTGCGGTCCTGGAGGGTAGGGCACAGGCTGGAGCAGTGACTTCTAGCATCGCACTGGCCATGAATGTCACCAGTGTATTTGGGTTGGAGGAAACAGAACCAGTGAGCGCGCACTGGATGCTTAACTCAAACAGGCATCAGCTGCAAACCTCGTAGCCATTAGCTCACATAAGACTCAGCTGACCTTCACCTTGTCTGTACCAGGAAACAATACCTATTGTTTGAGGGCCACTCCTTTCCAACTGGCTTGTGGCCTAGACTCAGCACTTGATAGATGTTTTAAATATCACCCTTGGAGTAGGTGCTGCTATTATCCACATTTTACAGGAGAGGGAATAGGTGCAGAGTAAGGTGGTAAAAATAGCGCCCAGGGCCTCCAAAGTCACACACGGCAGCTGCCTGGCCCCAAAGTCCCTGTTCTTAACCACAGGATTTACAGTCTCGCATTTGAGATGAAAGAGATGAGGTGAAGTAAGGGTCATGTCTGAGACACTGAAAAGCAAATACACAAACAAACAAAATAACTCCATTAGAAAACGTGAATACACACAAGTCTGGGATTTCCGTCACACTGTAAGTGCTGGGAAAGTGTCTGTCTTTTCATTCTGAAGTGTTTAATGGACAGAGCATTAAACCACATTGATAGTGTCTAGACGCTTCTAAGAGCCTTGTTTCCGGAGGCTCAACTTCTGCAGAAGGCCACTGGAGTTCAGCACTTAACAGTGGCTCGCCTGGGCTCAGACCTGGAGAACAAGGGACGCCTCCCTCACATGACGAGGCGGTGGGCCCTGAGCAGGAACAGAGGGCTGGCTCTTCCTGAGAGGCCGGGGGACACGGGGGTTAAGAAAAGGCCCACACCGACTGGGCCGAGGCTGGCTCACAGACACCCCAATGGCTCCAGCATCCCCTGGGAAGCAAGTGTCTCCATTTCCTAGGGCTGCCATTACAAAGGATCACAAACTGAGTGGCTTACAGCAACAGAAATGTATCCCCTCGCAGTTTTGGAGGCCAGAAGTCTGGAATCAAGCTGTCAGCAGGGACATACTCCCTCTAAGACTCGGACAGAACCTTCCCTGCCTCCACCTAGCTTCTGGTGGCGGCCGTCAATCCTTGGCCTTCCTTGGCTTGTGGTGATAGCACCCCGATCTCTGCATCTATTGTCACCTGGTGTTCCTCCCTCATATCTTCATATCATCTTCTTGTAAGGACACCATTCCTACTGGATTAAGGGTCCACTCTACCCCCGTATGACCTCATCTTAACTAATTACATCCACAAGGACCCCACTCCCAAATAAGGACACATTCTGAAAAAACGAGGGTTAGGACTTCAACACATCCTTTTGGGAGACACAATTCAACCCGTAACAGTGAGGTTCTTACTTTCAAATCGTTCAAGAAAAAGATGGAAGCAAGATGCCTGTGGATGTCATCCTGTTACACCGCTGTGGGACAGCTGTCACTCCCTCGGTAATGATTTTTAAAGAACAAGAGAGATGGGCCGATGGTTGTACTAGTTTGCTAGGGCTGCCATAACAAAGTTCCAAAAACTTGAGCTTAAACAACAGAAATGTATTTTCTTGCCGTTCTGGAGGTCAGAAGTCGAAAACCAAGGTGTCAGGAGGCCTGGGTCCGTCTGAGCTCTGCGAGGGAAGGATGTGCCTTCTCCTTGGCTTGTGGGATGGCTGTCTTCTTAGCATGCGTCTTCACGTGTCTTCCTCCATATAAATCTCTGCAGCCGAATTTCCCCTTTTTATAAGGACACCAGTTATACTGGATTAGAAACCAACCCTAACAACCTCGTCTTTCCTTATTGCCTCTATAAAACCTCATCTCAAGATAAGGTCACATTCTGAAGTCCTGGGGGTTAATTTGGGTGGGAGGAGGAGGAAATACAATTCAACCCAAAACAATGGCCGGTTCTGCTTTTTATACAGTGAAGGTGAGGACTCAAGGCCGCTGTAACTGCACATCACAAAATTCGGACAGTCTGCCTTCCCCGGACACAGCCCATCGGCCGTCACCATCCCCTGCCCTGAGAAGACAGAGCAGCTGAGAGGAAGAAGCAAGCTGTGTCTGTCCTGTGGAAGCTTCCTGGTTTCCAGAGGTGTGCTGCGTGTGGAGCCAAGCATTAGGTGCCTCAGTGAAATAGCTGAATTCCTGGCAAAGCTTGGTAAGGATAATAACTCAGAACCCAGCCTCTTCCCTCATCCCTGCTTGCCCTGTAGCACCAGGTTTAAAAGAAAACGTTACATGTGGCGCCACCTAGAGGCAGAAGGTGAGAAAAGATGCTAAAAAGGAAAGAGGCAGAGCATGGAGCGAGCATGGACAATCTCAACCCCGGCTTTCTTACCCTTTTATATTTCTTGGCAATCATTACCCCAAACTTGCCCTCTCAACTCTCCCATGGATTTATGCCATCACGCCAGAGCAATGAGAAGGCATGCTCAAGAAATGGTTGGGAACAGCAAAAGCAAATAAAATTCAAATACCATTTTTACACCTACTTTCTATGACTCAGGATTTAGAGATTTATTATTATTATTTTTTAATATAGACAGGGTCTCGCTCTGTCTCCATAGTTAACTGTAACCTCGAACTCCTGGGCTCAAGTGATCCTCCCATTTCAGTCTCCTGAGTAGCTGGGACTACAGGTGTGTGCCAGCATGCCCGGCTAATTTTTCTATATTTCGTAGAGATGGGGGGGTCTTGCTATGTTGCCCAGGCTGCTCTCAAACTCCTGGCCTCCAGCGATCCTCCTGCCTCAGCTTCCTAAAGTGTTGGGATTACAGGCAAGATTCGGCCAGCAGATATTCATTATTATTTTATCATTTGTCAACATCTTCAAATTTATCCCTCCTCTATATTCCTCACTACACGTTTGCACACACACACACACAGAGGGCTTGAGACTTTAAAGTCTGTACCTACCCGGTCAAAGACATCAATCGATATATTAACAATTTTCCAAAGGAGAAAATAAACCTCTTGTGACAAGGATCCCATACATTCAAGATCTCTCCCCAACTTGGCCGGGACACAAAGAGATGGCAACTAAAATCTGACACAAAACCGGAAGGAGATCATACGGCGCCTGACTCCAGGTCACGTGTGGGTTCTGGAAATTTGGATTGCCACTTTGTTACAAAGAGTGGCATCGATTAAAGTATACTCTCTTGGAGGAAAACGTTTCAGAGACTCACAGGTTTTAAAACTCATTTCCATAGGAAAACATTATTGACGTTTTTGAATATTTTTAAAAAGCGTGTTAGTCAAGATAATATAATAACAGCATGATCCCACTCAGCAGGGTAACAGAGACCTGTAGAAAGACTGAAAGACCCCACTGGGGGTCTCTGATGAAGGAATGTTATGGTGACTTGTTTTCTGGGCCAACCGGCAAGCTCTGCGGAGTCACTCTATGGCTTGGTTTCCTCACCTGAAAATGACAACAGTCCCTTCCTAAAAAGGTTGTTGTGATGATGAAATGAGTAATATAAAATAAAGTGCCTGAGATAGTGTGGCCCAGAGGAAGCTCTAAGTACACATCATTGCTCTTATCATAATTGGTGCTTTCAATGGGGCTTCCACATTTTTCTAAAATGTATCTCTATTCCTTTTACTACAAAAAAAGTTATTTGGGTTAAAAAAAAAAAAAAAAACAGTTTCGCTCTGTCACCAGGCTGGAGTGTAGTGGCATCATCACAACTCACTACAACCTCAAACTCCTAGGCTCAAGTGATCCTCCTGCCTCAGCCTTCCAAATAGCTGGGACTAGAGGCGTGCAACACCACGCCTGGCTAATTTTTCTATTTTTTGTAGAGCTAGAGTCTAGCTATGTTGCTCAGGTTGGTCTCAAACTCCTGACCTCAAGTGATCCTCCCACCCTGGCCTCCCAAAGTGCTAGGATTACAGGCAAAAAAAGTTATTTGGACAAAACCATCATTGAGGGCATTCCACTAACCAAGAACAGAAATATACTCAAAGTATCCCCAAATGAGCCTCTTCTCCAGATTCAAGAGGCAGAAAATTTAATGTCTTAACAGAGTTGGAAATTAATTTTAGTCCATCAATAGACATTTCACAAGGAAATACAACTAGGAAGTACAGGTCAGGGAAAACATCCAACCTCACTAGATAATTTTAAAAATAAGAAGTTAAAATATATAACTGTTTTCAACTATTAAATTAACCAGAAAAAAAATATTTTTTGAAGATATTTAATATTACCCAATGCTGCCAGAACTAAAATACAGTCACAGTTTTCACACACTGCCAGCAAGAGAGCAAACTGGCGCAAATCTTTAGCAAAACAAGTGGGCAGTCTGTGTCTGGTGCCAGAAAAGGCGCCTGCCCTTCAACCCAGTCATTTTATTTCTGAGAATTTAGCCTAAAAAAAATTTATCAAAACAGGGGGAAAGTTATGTCCACCCTGCTTACACTGTTTCCAACAGTGGAAAACTGGAAACAAGGAAAATGCCGAACGAACTATGAGCAAATCAATTGTATCATACAAGTTAATGACATTAAAAACAATAAAGAGAAAAATGAAAAACAAAAACTACAGAAAAATGTTACCATGTTACAACGTTACATGAAGAAAAATACCAGAATATGAAACTATATACTCATGGTGATTACAACTGGGGAAAAGTCCAAATGAAAACTTCCAACATGCTAACAGTGGATCTGAGTACAGACTCTAGGTGCGAGTCCTTTGTTTTTCTCCTCCCTTCGCCCCAATTTTTACAATATGTGATTTTATCACCTTTATAATAAAGAAATATCTTCCTGTCTTATGAAAATCTTTCTCTGCTGTGGCTACAGAAGAGGTGCTCACCGCCACGTATCCCACCACGACACATCCACCCTGGCTCTTCCTTCCTCTCTCTTTTTTTTAAAATGTGTTATCTTCTCAATGCCAAAGCTCCACAGGGCACTTGAGGCAAACACCTCTCTGAGGCGAGAACATTGTCACCTTCACTCCTGTCCCCCTAAGTGCCCAGTTGTTCCAAAGAATCAGAGAAAGCGCTCTGTGACCCATGAGCTGGTCTCCTTCCCACAAGGAAGGTGACAGGAATTCTACATGGACCACTCCCAGGGTGTCCTTGAAAAGGCTCAAGTTGGTCACCCTGCAGCCTCAGCCCTGCCCACCCCGGCTCTGGCTGAAACCACCGCGTATTTCTGTCGTCTCAGTATGGATAAGTTCCGTAATTGATCTTAAACATTATGATCAGCAGAAGTTAAAAAGCAGGAGAGTTCTTCGACACCCCACCATAGGGGAATGGTTGGGTTACAGTGTATCTACTTGATGGAACATTAGGCAGCCCCCCAAAACAACTGGGAATGAATGAATAGTACCACAATAAACCACAGTCTATTCAGGTCTTACAATCGGGGGATATGTGTTTCTCTATGCCCTTTCATGATGCATTAATAACAATCTCTAATTACCTAAAATTTGTTTTAGAAAATATAGGATGTGGCCAAGGACCTCTAATGTTAAGTAGAAAAGAGCAGGCAATTCAATCATACATCCGATCTCATGATGACGACTATATAAAATAGTTCGTGCCAACTGACCAGTAACAGTTGATGTTTACGAGCCACTTAACCACGCAGGCGCTGTGCTGCGTGTCTTATACACATGTTAAAACTTCAACTCTAAGTTCCCATGCTAAGTATGGGAAGCATTATTACTCTCATTTTGGAGAGGAGGAAATTGGGGCACCAGAAGTTAAGATTCTCTTTCATCCTCCCAATGGCTAAGGTTTAGAACGTTCTGGTAACTTTCCCAAGATCACACAGTCCCCTAAGTAGGGAGAAGGGTTTGGATTTGGACATAAATAGTCTTTCTCCAGGGCTCACAACCTCAACTCCGAGGAATGGAAGGGAGTATATAAGAAATTTAAAATGAAAGTAGAATTTCTTTTAGAAAATGAACTTTTTTTACTTCTCTTTAGTGTCTAAAACTTTCTAATCTTCTGTTTTCATAGTTTAAAGACAAAAAAAAAAAAAAAAAGAAAGGCCACTTAGGAGAGGTTAATGCCTGTGTTTGAGCATATGGTTTTTAAATTATGTTTTGATCAAAAGACTAAATAAATGCCAGTCGAGTCTGTACCACACTTGAGTAGAGCTGGAAATGAGGAGAAAAAAATGATGGTGAACCGACAAGAAGAAGGCTGTTCCAAACCAAACCAAGCAGCTCCAAGGAGCTGCCAGCAACATCTTTTTTAATATTCTCTCTCCGTCACTTCTTCTTTGAGCATGAATTCTAAAATCAGGGGACTGGATTCAGAGAGGACACAGAATGTCTCAGGGTATGTTAATATCACACGGTCGCTACCGACAAAGCTGGGAATACTATTTAAGACTCTAACCCCGAATTCTTTCACAAACTGATCATGTACCGAGCATTCTGGTCAGCTAATCACGATCTGCATTTAGTGGAGTTCAAACACACGCCATATCCCGAAAATGGTAATTCCAAACGCTCGTATGCTGTGTGATAATCTTCAACACTGGACAGATGATAGCTCTCACTTACGCTATCTCATTTGAAACTCAAATTACAAATGTTACATTTCCAGCAATTTTGAAGCCATGCTAGAAACAGGGAAAAGGTGAAACAGACATAATATTTTTTAAAAATTCTGCAAAAGTAGAAATGCATTATGTATAATCAATGATCAATTCAGAAAAATCAATATGAAATATTCCCCTCCCCCAAAAAACACCCCCCCTCCAATTTTCCCATGCCCAGAACTTCTCCAAAGAGCAGAAGCAGGCATCAGGGATACTGGCTCCCTTTGGTAGGCAAAGAGCCAGTCTCAGAGCTGGCAGCTCGGTCCAGTGGGTGGGCTCCAAACCCAGTGCTCCTTCCTGTGCGTCAATAAATGGCCTCAAATCCCCGTAACAGATACGTGAAAAGTTCAGATGATTATCCTGTCCTCAGCCATTTCCTCAGCTGGTTTCCAGAGAGACAGGAGGCCCAGAGCCAGAACACACAGTTCCCCTCTGAGAGAGGCCACGTGGCTTGGTGCCCAAAGCCCACGGAAGAGCCAAGAACCATCGCCCGGTCACGTGGTCCCAAGGCAGTCACCCATCAGACAACCTGTGCCCACCACTGTCGGGCACGCTTCCTACACGGTGCCCAGGAGGACGACCAGACGGGGTACCAGGGCCAAGCTCGCTCCACCCCTAAGGGGCAGGGAGCAGGATCTTTTCACTCCCTGGACGCCCTCGTAACTCACACCCCAGGTGCTGCTTTTCTGTAAATTATTACTAACCCAAATCTCAGGCACGTTTCAGGGGCTCGAAACGGGTGAAGAGTTGAATAAGGAAGTGGGTGGGGGGGATCGCAAAGCCCACCACATCCTGGGGGGGCCCATTTGAAGGTGGCGTCCCCAGCAAAGGCCCAGGCCATATCTATCGGCAGAGAAAAGGGAACAGGGAAAGCAAATCACTGTCCGCAAGGTACCAGCTTAGTGCTGGATTCTCGGCAGGATGCTACTCCTCATTTAATCATCAAGGAAACTTCACAACGTTCTGCGAGATGGTTACCAGCACGGGCCTTGGGGGTCAGGCGGCCCTGGGTTCCAATGCCAGATCGGTCACTTGCTGGCTGTGAGATCCTGTAGCTACATAACCTCTGGGACTGTCAGACGGCTCATACGTAAAGTGAAGGCAATGACAGGCCCCCTGGGGAGAGTTTAGTAGAGGCTGATGGTAGAATCCTCTGCCTGCCCAGAGCTGTGGCTCCGCCACCACCAAGATCCCTGTTTCTGCACAGACCACACTGCTCTGACACAGAAGTACAGAGGGGAGAAGGCAGGACTGTCGGCCACAGGCCCAAACCCACCAGCTTGCAGCAAGCAGAGCTTGCAGGGTCCAAGCCAGCTCAGGACCTCTTCCCCTCTGCCCCAGGGCTGCCCCCACCCCCACCCCAGCAAAGGGCTGGGCTAAACTCACGGCACTCCTTCTCGTCACTCTTGTCGAAGCAGTCGGGCAGCCCGTCACACTGCCAGGCGCCCGGGATACACCGCCCATTGCTGCACATGAAGTTGCCTGGAATGTTGCACTCGTTGGTGAAGTTGTTCCCAGGGAGCAGCTGGCTCTCTGTTGAGGAGGGGACAGGGAGGTCAGACAGCACAGTAACAGCAACAAGGACCTGAGCCCTCAACCAACAGAAAGGACTGTTGTTCAGCATATGTGAGACTTCCAGAAGGTGACCCGACCTCCCTGGGCTTCAGTCTCCTCATCTGTGAAATGGGCTGATAATTGGACCCACCCCAGCCCCTGCGATTCTGAGAGGACTAAATGGAGAAATACAAAGAATGCACTTAGCTGTCAGACACAGAAGGGGTGCTCACTGAGTTTTTTTCTTTCTCCATCCACAAAATGGGTTATAAAATCCAAATGTTCCTATCTGGCCACCAGCAGTGGTTAAAAAATTAAAGTTCCAGACAGAAGTGAGCACTGGACTCCCAATATCTCCAACAACAGGAGCTGCAGGATCTTTCCAGGCTCGAGCTCTGCGGCCCCTGCAATCACAGACTCCTTGAATTGGGGCCCAGTTGGCAGGGCTTCTGGGAGATCATTTCGCTCTAGGAAACAGGAGCCCAAATCTACAAAACCAACCCGCCTGAGTTCTCATGGGTAGGAAAGGCCAAGTTGAAACTGGAACTCAGGCCTTTTAACCCCCAAGAGGGCACCATGGTCACGGAACTGCTTGTCAAGAGTTACTGGAGGTTGAGAACCAAGCCCCAAGGTTCAAACTCAACTCCACTGAACACGGTCATACAGAGTCAGGGTCCCCACCCCAAACGCCCAACCCTTAGGCCAGAAAGCAAACAGAGAAGGCCAGAACCACGGCAGCGGTGGGGAGGAGGGCGCGTGAATTCATCCCCCAAGGGACCCTGGGGGCAGATTTTCAAGGGAGTTAGGATCTGATCGATTTCACCCATCTGAGCCAGTGTGATCAAAGGCTGGGAGATGAAGAACCATCTGGAAGAAAAAGAGTCTTTAAAGTAGAAACAAACAAAATAAAACAAAAACCCAGTCCCTCAGCACACCATAGCTCCAGAGCTCCCTCCTGAGTCATTCTGTAAGCATTTATTGGGCATTTATGACCAGACACCTGTGCTATATCCTGAAGACAGAGGTAAAAGCTAAGACTCCTTCCTCCGGGCTGGAAAGGCACCGGCCACGTAACAAGAACAGGGGTGTCTAGACCTGCCTGGTGGTAACAAGAGCACAGAAGGACTCGTTCAAGCTTTGCCAAAGAGAAGTATCTCCGGATCCCCTGACCTCACACCCTCTGCCACACCACATCCTTTATATGTGCTGTTCGTTTCACCGGGGATGCCCTTTGACCTGCTGGGTCTCCTAGTAAAACCTGACACACCCTTCAGCAAACAACTTCTCTGCTGCTTTCTCTCTGAAGTGTTCCCTGGCTTCTCCCAGTACAGACGAGCACGTACTCTGCAGTCTGGCGATGGTATTACTGGGGTGATACTGAAAATACTGTATCACTAGAACAAGCGGGCAAGAAGCAATGGGAATGGACCCAGCCATAAGCAAGCACCCCATCGGCCCTAGTGCCACGGAGTCTCCCTTGTGGACCGTCTGCCGCACTGTCCTGAATTAATAATGCACATGCATGTCTCGCTGCTGAAATGGAGCTTCCACAGCTCACTGCAGAACTCTAGAAGAGAAGCTACAGTGAGGGGCTCCACCCTGCCCAACTACCCACATCCGAACCCTGGAAATCTCCCTCATCCCCTGCTCTCTCCATCAACCCCTAGAGATGGCCAATCTCCAAGTCCCCCGCGCCACGACAGCGACTACTCCACCTCTCTTACCGGGACTGCTGCCCTGCACGGCCTCCCAGCTTGGCCCTCTCTAATCCATTCTCCCTGTGTGGACAGAAGGATCTTTCTCAACAGCAAATCGATCGTGACATTTCCTTAGTTTAAAAGGCCATTGAATGGCTCCCTGGTGTTCTTAAGATAAAGTCAAAATTCAAAGAAATCAAAAAAGAGTCCAGGAAAGAGGTGGCATTTACAGTGGATGTTGACGGATACACAGAGATGAAGAGTAAGCACCCTTCCGGCCTAGAGAACAGTGTTAACAAAGACTCCACGCAGGAAGGCACAGCCCAGGGCATGGAAAGTATGGAATAAAAAAATCATTCAGCTCTGATGGTGAGGAAGTGCAAAATGTATTGTGCTACTATTTCTCCCATTCTGCTGCCAAGTCAGCCATCACTAATCAATCTCGGCACTCTGCTCCACCAAGCCCAGAATCAAAATCAGAGTCCCTCTCAAGACTGGACTCCAGAAAACCGCCACCAGCCCCGAGAAGAACATGCAACCAATTCACCGTCCCCTGGTGAGGGCTTGAGGGGGAACCCAGAAGTACAGCCAGCCGCTGGAGCCCAGCCAGACGCCAAATGCTCAACCCAGAAAACCCACACAATTCCAGCTGTTTCGTAACAACTGCTCCAGGCTTCCCCAGCAAGTGGCGAAATCTTCAGGGCTCTGGAATGTAACTGTCATTCTGTTTTGTTTGGAAATCACTTACACTTGCTTTTGTGGAGCTAGCTCCTCGAAGGCAAGCCCCCTGGAAAAGTCACAGCAACTGTGAAATCTTGTTCTGATAAACAGATTTCCGGAACCAGAAAATTGGCCAGATTAGATTCCAAAGTGCTTGCTCTGAAAGTCAATAAGGCTGGCGGCGCACGGGCTTGACAAATGGCTGGGTGGATGCGGAGACTAAATACCACGTCCGTCACACACAGGTGGTCCTGCCAGCCACGGGGCTCACAGTGGGTTCCTGATGGGACCAAGGATTCTGGGGCCTGGTGAATGATAACAGAGAGGCACATTCTTTTTGTCCCTCTGAGCAACTCCATTATGCATGCAGGCGGCACACTGCCTCGTGTGTTAGGGAAGTGACATCATCAAACTCAAAAGCACGAGGAGAAACCCAAGCAAAGGCAGGTTAAATCATGTTGATTCTGGCTTCAAAACTTTCCTCAAACCATCCAATTTGCCTCACTGAACTGGTTCTACCCAATCCAAGCCGCCATTATCTCTTGCCCCCATTCGACCATTGGTTCTCAGCAGGGAACAATTCTGCACCGCAGGGAACACGTGGCAGTGTCTGGAGACATTTTGGTTGTCATGGCTTAGGGTGCTGTTAGCATCCAGCAGGCAGAGGCCAGGAATGTTGCCACGTATCCTGCAATGCACAGGACAGGCCCTAGTCAGGGAACTGTCCAGCCTGAAATGTCAGTAGTGCCTGGGTTGAGAAACGTTGGTTTAAAAAAACCTTCAGACTTCCACTTCTCACACCCTCCAGTTCCATCTCTTCACGTGGAGGGTGATTTTAAAACGCAACCGATGGCTTCTCCGTGTCCTTAGGATGAATCTAAAACTCGCCGCGGTTACAAAGCCCAGCACGATCCAGCCCCTGCTTTCCTCTGCAACTTCATTTCGAACCATTTCCTGGAAAACGTCACCGTCCTCCCTGCCATGAGGCCCCCAAACATGCTGTTCGCTGACCCCAAACATTCTTCTGCCGACCTTTCATCGGGTCTTATGGGCTGAGTTGTGTTCTCCCCCAAATTTTATAAGTCCTAACCCCCAGTATCCACAAATGTGACTGCTATATTTGGAGATGGGGGGTCTTTAAAAGGTAACGAAGTTAAAATGAGGGCATTAGGGTGGTCCTAACGCGACATGACTAGTGTCCTTATAAGAAGAGGAAATTAAGACACAGACAACCATGTGAAGACACAGGGAGAAGATGTCCACCTACAGGCCAAGGAGAGACGCCTCGGAAGAAACCAACCCTGCCGACACCTTGATCTCAGACTTCTAGCCTCCGGTGTCATGAGAAAACAGATTTCTGCTGTTTAAACCACCCAGCCTGCAGTGCTTTGTCATGGCAGCCCGAGCACGCTGGTACACCTGGCTAAGCTCCTCATCCTCCCTTCAGACTGCAGCTTACATCCCTCTGAGATCCCTTCGTCGATATCCAGTCTAAAGCCGGTCCCCCTGCTTGTCACTCCGATGGTGCCCTGTGTTTTCTTTTGCCCCCGCTGTGCCCGCTGACGTATTTGCGCCCTCTCTCTACTAGACCGCGTGCCCTGCAGGCAGAGAGGCGCTGTGCTGTCCACCTCTGCACCCCGCGCACCAGCGCTCCACAGGTCTCCATTAAACATCTGTGACCACTCCAGGAAGAAAACCATGTGTTCAGTTACCACTTTATTCCCCATCCCTTGTACTCTTCCTCGGAAAGTCCCATCTACCCCTTGTCTCATCCCCCTAGAATGTAAGTGGGATCTGTACACACATAGTTAAAATAAGGGACATGGGGGTGTCTGGATTTGTACAAGTAAATTACTACCCCGTCTGCTTTAAAAGAGGTTAGAAATCTTTTCAGGCCGACAGCAGGACTTTCTAGTGGCTGAAATATTTATCCCATCTTAGTGTCTTGGGACACATTTAGAATCCAAAAAAGACAAGCATTAGCAAGAAGTTGGCTAGCTGGGCTTTCTCCTCCTCCCTTTTATTTTTTTCATTAAGCTGAAAAATGAAAAAGAGTTGCCCATTTTCACTGCAGCATATCACTTACTTAAAATAACTACACCATCTGCACCAAGAATGAAAAAAAAAATCTAAGTCCTCCCCCATCGGACAAAGGCAAACAGCCTGCTGCAGTAGCTGCCTCCAAAATTTCTGGCACCCACTAAGTTATACTTGATCAGGAGGCCGAAACGGGCAACTACAAAAACTCAGACAGCTGCTGCATTCCACCCAAATCATTCCAGAACATGCACTTAGCGATGCTGACTTTTCCAGCTGAGAAATGGGAATTCTGTTCTACCAGCTGGAGTCCTCGGGGTTCTCTCCTCTCCTGCCGCTGGTCTTCCCTCCTGGGGGTACTGCTCATCATGATGCAATACAGAATCGACATCTGCAAACCATGACGTGTCCCGCTTTCAGATTTCTGTCCAATGGCCTTTATTTTTACTCTTTGCTTCCTGGCAATCCGAGTCCACAGGCTCAATGAAGAACAAAAGCAAGACACACATATACACACACACAGCTTAGCATTCAGTTTTGCAGATCTCAAACAGATCTTGCCTAAAACCTCCCCAGAGAATTAACAACCTCTTCCCACTACCTGGTGCCAAGAAACATAGCGTTATGAGGCCACTGAAAGCCACCGTCTGCCTTCCCTGTGACTAGTGTCTTCAAACATAAACATATGCTCCATGCACAGGCACAAGTAAGACCAGCAAGTGAGCTGCTCTGCAGTGATTTGTTTGTAAACATTCCTAGAAAATCCCCGAAGGCCTCTTTGACCCTAGACTGCTCTGCATCAGTGTCACATGTAACCAGAGACATCTGTCCAGTGCGCTTCCCAGAGTCATTCGGTTATCATCCAACAAACCGCTTCCTGCTGGAGCCTGGCTTGAGGCAGGGCTGTCACCAAGAAAGGAGCAGTCATGCAAGGCTGTGTGAGTCTGGGGCGAGGATGTGTCTCTCTGGCTCCAACTACCTGAGCACAGCCAGGTCTCCAGCTCTGTCCGGACTCTTCAGGCTGCCCTGCACTGTGAGATTATTCCAATAGCTTCGGCCTCCATGTACCCATCCGTTCGAGGAAGATACAGCCCAGGGAAGTTGGTAAGAAGGTATATCATGACCCCTGGGTTCAGTCCAGTACTGCCAACCCTTGGCATTCACAGATTTTGTATTTCTACTTCCACGAACCTGAAGGAAGATGGTGTGTAATTTTGCAGCAGGAATAATTTATGGATAGAGCAAGTCACCTGGATGGTGAGTGAGCCTAGCTGTCCACCAGCAGTCCGCACTTCTTGCAGCTTTATGGTTTATTTCTCCCTTAAAGGGTGAAGCAACATGCGTTAAAGAATGACACATGCTTTGTTTCCTTCTTAAAAAACGAGTTAGCCAAGAATGCCTGGTATTAATGAGGCAAGCAAAGAGAAAGCAAAGAAGTCTACGAAAAGGACAGTTTTTTACCAGGAAATAGTTTCATAGGGTATTTTTGTCCTATATTTATAGCCTCATTAAATGCGTTAGAGCATTTCATGAGGACAATTATGTGGAAGCCACGTTAATGTAGTAAGGTTGGCAGAGCCATCAGGGATGCAGGTCTTGTAAGGTCCAGGGTCCACAATGTGGGCCCCTGACAGCCAACCCGAAAGATGTTATTCATCATGACGCCAACCTCTAAGGTGAGCACTGAGCCCCAATCCCACCCTGGTGGCATCCCTCCTTAGGCTTCCTCTAACAGCCCTCAAGAAACCCGTTATTATGGACTTTTCACTGGAGAATATCCAACATCTACTGCAAAACTTAACATATGGAACGAGGTGAGCATCACTGCTTTTCTACTCCTTACAATAATCCTATCAAATAGGCACCATGCCCATTTTGCAGATGAAGAAACTGAGACTGAAGAAGCGACTTGCGAAAGGTCACACAGCTAGAACGGGTCTGCCTATGGCCAGTTAGTAAATATCTCAGGTTGTGTGGGCCAAGAGTCCAAATTAAGGACATGATGCAAGTACCTATGTAAGAGGAGAGAAAATGATATTCCACAAAATTTTATTGATGAAATTAAAAATATTTTCATAGTCATAGAGAACAATTTTCGGTAATACGGGTTTACTGATGAAAAGAATGGGATTCCTTTTGGGGGGTAATTAACATTTCCCCTAAATGAGGTTCAACGTTAGTGTTCCCTATCATCCAAATACATTGTAAATGTTGGATTTTTTTCCCCTCCAACCATTTAAACACATAAAAACCATTCTTAGCTCAGGGGAGTGTCTAAAAACAGGTGGTGGCTGGCTTTGGCCCATTCACCAACCGGCCCCTGTGCTGGAAGACAAGTCTATGTAAAATAAGAAAATGACAAAGGCGCCCAGTCCCGTCACACCTGCCGCACCCTGACATGAGTCCCGCTGATAACTGGCTGCTCCCCCACCACGAAGGCAGGGACCTTGGCTGCCCTGTTGCCACTGTTGAATCCTAAGCAACTAGCACGTGCCAGGCGGCTGGCAGACGCTCCGCACACTGTTGACAGAATGAAGGGGGATGAAACTTGATGACCCCTAAGGACCTTTCCAGTTCTGACACCCTCCAGTTCTGTGAACTTGTCTACACCTGCCTGGAACCCACGGATACTCTGCCATGCAAAACGCAACGGATAAATGAGACTCCGTCTGCAGAACACTTCTGAGCGCTTAGGAGGAAAGGCACAGACGCGAAGAGCTTCTGGAAGAACTTGTGCAAGCAGTCACTTTCCCTCACGCCGGTGTCATCGCCAAGGGCCAGGTGGCAGTCGAACCTGGGAAAGAACGTGGAGCAGGAGCCATCCCCACATGCCTTCTGCCTTTTTGGCTTCAGGCAGCGGCAGCGGCAGGAAGTCAGTCAGGCAGTGCCACCGGACTGAAGGAGGGGAGAGGGGACAAGTTTACGACCAGTTTTTCAGGCATGCGATAAGCCAGGCTTAAGAGAGGCCAGTCAACCCAGCACTTCAGCCCCTCTCAGAAACAGCCAAGGGCCAAGGAGAAGGATTTTGCTCCCACCTCGAGGGCAGCCCAGCCCCAGGTGCCCAGGGACAACTGCGACAATTACCACGGTCACTGGGAACCATTCTGCAGCCCGTCCTCTGCTCTGCACAGATGTCCCCAGGCAAGGCGAGGATGGAAATACAACGGCCAACAAGGAATAAGGCCAGAAAAGCAAAACCATCTTCATTTAGGCCCAAAAGCGTATCTTTATGAGCTCGGAGTAAGAAATTCTAAACTAAGATCCAAAGCGCCATAAAGGAAAAGACTGATATTAGTAAATACAACTGCATTAAAAGGTAAAACTCCTGGTCATCAACAGATACTATAAACAAAGCTAAAAGAGAAGCCACTCACTGGAAGAAGATGCCTGCCACATACGTGATCCACAAAGTATCGGCACCCAGAATTTTCTGATAAAACTCCATAAGAAAACATAAGTGACCCCATAGGAAAATGGAAGAAGCACATGAACAGGCTCTTACACTGATGAGGAAACTCAAACAGCCACTTAAGATACACTCAACCTCACTTGTAATCAAAGAATGATTAACGACACAAGGACGCTCTTTCAGAACCACCAGACTTGCAAAAATTTGAAGGCTGACGATCTCGAGTGGCGCAGAGAGGGGAGCAACGGGAAGTCACACATCGTACGTGGCGGAGGGACTCCTCCTGAGGAAGCCAAACGTGCTTGCACGCTTCGACCCAGCCAGTCCTCACCTCCGTCCAGCTAAAAAACATACTATTTTAATGGATACATACAGATGAAAAAGTATTTTTAAAACATACAGGAAATCCTATAGTACAGGTGTAAAAAAAGAAAGAAAAGAAAACTATGTAGGAAAGATAAATACCAAATTCAGGACAGTGGCTGCCTCTGGCAAACGTGATCAGAGAGAGTCTATACAAACTCAAGATTTCTGTCTTTAAAAGAATCTCAAGTAAGCACGGCAAAATATTAGAACTCAAGGGCGCTGGGAGCCAAGTGCACAGGCTTGCTTTCTATTATTCTTGGTAACTTTTTCTGCCCTTTAAAAAATGTTTCAGGCCGGGCGCGGTGGCTCATGCCTGTAATCCTAGCTCTCTGGCAGGCCGAGGCGGGTGGATTGTTTGAGCTCAGGAGTTCGAAACCAGCCTGAGCAAGAGTGAGACCCCGTCTCCACTAAAATTGGAAAGAAATTAATTGGACAACTAAAAATATATAGAAAAAATTAGCCGGGCATGGTGGCGCATGCCTGTAGTCCCAGCTACTCGGGAGGCTGAGGCAGAAGGATCGCTTGAGTCCAGGAGTTTGAGGTTGCTGTGGGCTAGGCTGACGCCACGGCACTCTAGCCCAGGGAACACAGTGAGACTCTGTCTCAAAAAAAAAAAAAAAAAAAAAAAAATTTGTAATTTCTAAGTAGTGATAAGTAGAAATAGTATTTTGAGATACCTACAAAACTAACGTATGAAAATATCTGTGATTTCTATTGGTGACAAAGCCACAAGTTCTACTAATACTACTGTGGTTTGTTGCCTACATGTATTATTGAGGGAAATGCAAAATTTAATTAGAGCTAAATGAAAATAAAGATACTTTTTTCCATCCAAGTTTCCAGCTACTCCCTGGATTCTGTCTATCGTGCATGGATCCTCGATTAACCACCCCTGCTCTAAAAAGACTTAGTCCCAGCCTAGTAAGAACTTACACTCTAATTGGGGGAAATGATGGAGCAGGAGGCAAACAGAATCTCCCCAAGAAGAGAGGCAAGGAGGGATCCGTATGTTTTTTAAAACCGTATCTATAATTTGTTTTCATTCACTGTATTTATTCTGAAATTTCAAATAGTCTAAAGGAGGAAGTGCCATATTTTCTTCAAAGGTTGAAAAACCACCTAAAGCTTACACAGATAAACTAATGTGAAACAAGGACAAAGTGGTCAGAATACGGGTCAGTGCTCTGTTAGCCCCAGTTGTGCTGTGTCTTGCATATCTCCTGGTCCCAGCAGGTCACCCACTATTACTTGGGACCATTCAATGCCTGAATGACATAGACTGGCTCCCCCTCACTGCTTGTCCTTGGGGAAGCTGATATTCTCTAGAGCCCTCCTAGAGAGAGTGTGTATCTTCTAGGTCTGGGAGGGACGCTGGAGGGTCATCCCGTATGATGTGCTCCCCGACTGGCTGAAGGACAATGACTACCTGCTACATGGCCATAGACCACCCATGCCCTCCTTTCGGGCTTGCTTCAAGAGCATCTTCCGCATCCACACAGAAACTGGCAACATCTGGACCCATCTGCTTGGTGAGTAATTTGGATGAGGAAAAATCCAGTATTTTTGTCTTCTCACCTGCCAAGAGATTACCTAGCTTTTGTCCATGGGAAGGAAGAACAAAGTTGCTCTGATTGATAGCTCAAGTTGTGCCTTTAAACTACCAGTGACCTTGGTTGACCTTTGGTCACTGATATTTCAGACTGAGGGTGGAGGACCTAGAAACTGAAGAAATTGGGACTAGATGTTCCCTGTGATCCCTAGCAGAACTGTTTTAGATGGAGGCAACTCCTTCTACTTCATAATTTGCCATTGTGAAAACAACATGCTAACATTTCAAAAAATGGTCTTTTTGTCTGGTTTTGTATGACTGGTGCCATTTTCTACTGTAATTTTTGACTGCAGTTCACGCAGCTAAACCCTGTAGTTCACTGATTTAAAACAAGCAACTGTCAAAGTGTACACATTCCCTTTTTCCTCACGGTTTTTTTTTTTTTTTCCTTTTCCCTCCTGCAGGTTTTGTGCTGTTTCTGTTTTTGGGAATCTTGACCATGCTTAGACCAAATATGTACTTCATGGCCCCTCTACAGGAGAAGGTGGTTTTTGGGATGTTCTTTTTGGGTGCAGTGCTCTGCCTCAGCTTCTCCTGGCTCTTCCACACTGTCTATTGTCATTCAGAGAAAGTCTCTCGGACTTTTTCCAAGTGAGTTGAAAGAATAGCAGCAGGCAAAGACTGTGCACTGTTGTCGCGTCTTGTGATTCCAGTGCTGACTGGGTGCTAGGGATTCCTACAACTCCTGAGGTTGCCTGAGGTGCCAGAGGAAAGGTTTTCTGCTCTGTGGTCATAGTAGGCTAATGAAGCATTTCTCTTAAACCCTTCATGAAAAAACTAACTGCGGCCTCCTCAACAGATGGAAGCCAACTGGGGAACATATTTGCTACCTGAATGGTGCTATCTTCTGTGAAGCTTGGGGCGCTGGTGGGCTCTTGCCAAGAGCTCGTACCCAATACTAGCTTACTGTTCCCACTGGCCCAAGCCCAAGCAGGGTGTGGTCAGGAGTACTGCCCCGCCCATCGGCCAAGTAAAGCTTATCTCGCTGTCCATGCATGGCTGGAAGCCCCAGGTGCTCATCTAATGCTTTCCCTATTCCCCAGCTCTGAGTCAGGGTTTCTGTTTGTTTACTTGTTTTCGTTATTGTTGGTTTTGGTGGTGGTAGATGATTTTTTTTTTCCCAATAACACCAGTTGCAAGAATACATTTTCATCATTTAAAAAGTTGACTAAGGCAGAACAAACTAAGGTACCCCTTAATAAGACTCCTAATCTAGCGTTTTGTTTTTAGAACTCATCCTATTAGATGGGGGAATAGTGAGAGCCCTTCCTGAGAGTGATGCTAGGAACCAGCTGGGTTGTGATGGAACTTCTGAATTCAAGTATCTGCTAGAGACATATAGCTGTTCACCACTGAGGAAAAGGGATAGAGTTCTGTGAGCAGGGATTCTTAGAGACTTTTCCATTATAAAATAGAAGTGCTTGACCTTTTGGAATTTTAGTCCAGATTACAGGATAGATTATATGAGAAGTGAGGGGAAACTAGAGATGGTTAAACATGGGAGCAGGTGGAGAAATGAAACAACTAGTTAAATGAATGCTAAGAATTCATTTCACCTACTGATTTATTTCGTTTTTGTGGTTCTTTTTAGACTGGACTATTCAGGGATCGCTCTACTGATTATGGGGAGCTTTGTCCCCTGGCTCTATTACTCCTTCTACTGCTCTCCGCAGCCACGGCTCATCTACCTCTCCGTCGTCTGTGTCCTGGGCATTTCCGCCATCGTTGTGGCACAGTGGGACCGCTTTGCTACTCCTAAGCACCGGCAGACAAGAGCAGGTGGGTAGGAAGACATATGTGAGCCTCAGAGGTATTTGGACGTTGGGCCTGATAGGCTCAACCCTGGGCCTTAGGTTTGCAGTTTGGGAATCCCACCCAAACCCTGATTTGTGTTTAGAACTTTGAAAACAGCAAGAATTTTCAAAGCTCAATTCTCCTCCAGTGTTGTACTATTTCATTAGAATGCTAATACATCAGATCATTATGCACCTGATCAATTAACTGCAAGCATAGATGTGACAGCGCTAATACTTGGTTTAAGACAGTTTAAAAAATACAGCAAGCACAGTCATTTTAGTGACCTGAGTCCTAAGCACTCAGACCCAGAGATTAAAATTAAAATAACCAGAGGCATTTTATTAAAGGAACAGAGTGCCTGGTTTGGTGAATAAAATACTTTGAGCATAAACACTGACAACAAGTAATGTAACAGCTGCAAGCATAAACATCTTTGTTTTGTCTTGTCTGGCCTTAGTTTAAGCTTTTATTACTTGGAGCAATACCCCCAATTACCACTAGTCTTTGGCCACTTTAGACTTATCTGCTGTTTTAACCTTCCTTTAAAAAAATTAAATATTTATCAAACACCCACCACGTGCCATGCACCGTGCCTAAACACGGGTAGCTGCAAAGATGGAGAAGGTAGTTATGCACAGCGTGGTGGTACTGGGACAAGTACCCATTCCTCCCTTTCTCTTGCCCTATTTGTGTGTCCCAGCAGCTACAGGACAACTAATCTGGGTACATCTGTCTACTCAGGAGGTCAGAGTCCTGGTTACATAAATCTTATATGATCTTAATGGGAAACTATCCAATTCTTCTCTGACTCGGGAGCCAACTGAAGCTTTGCCATCTACGTTCTGTACCCGAGTTAGCCATGAGAGGGTTTGGACATACTATTTTTGCCTAGACTCCTTAACAGATAATGAAGAATATGAGATGTTTGTTCCTTAAAAGGTAGTAGCTAGGCCGGGCACGGTGGCTCGTGCCTGTAACCCTAGCACTCTGGGAGGCCGAGGCGGGTGGATCTCTCAAGGTCAGGAGTTTGAGACCAGCCTGAGCAAGAACGAGACCCCGTCTCCACAAAAGAAATTATCTGGACAACTAAAAATATATAGAAAAAATTAGCCAGGCGTGGTGGCACATGCCTGTAGTCCCAGCTACTCAGGAGGCTGAGGCAGTAGGATCGCTCAAGCCCAGGAGTTTGAGGTTGCTGTGAGCTAGACTAACGCCACGGCACTCACTCTAGCCAGGGCAACAGAATGAGACTCTGTCTCAAAAAAAAAAAAAAAAAAAAAAAAAAAAAAGGTATTTGGAATATAAGCAATTAAAAAGCAAAATTACCCTGTTGGATGTAGAAGAAATTTATTG
>CAUYSK010011667.1:0-19076 GCA_963575035.1 Avahi laniger | reverse complement strand
AAATAGAAAATGTCACAAATAACACATTATTATTCTTTAAAACTTGCTTGCCCTGCCTTTAGTCCATTCACCTATTTTAGTGATTGAAAACATCATTCATGCATCTGCCTAAGAGAGATTTTTGGAAGATTACTGCTTTTCTCTTACCAAAAGTAGCCCCTGTGTCTTGTTAATGACCAGTCTCCCAAATTTCACATAAAGCCCTGGAAACACTGCCATTGTAATCCTAATATTGTTTTGGAAATTCTTCTAAGAGAGGTAACAGTTGTACATTGGAATATGTGAGGAAACATGTTGATGCTTTCCAGATAATCACTACCTAAAAAACATCTTCTGGGGAAAGTAATTTTGAAAGAGAGTTTATATTAAACTAAATATGAAATAGTCTACATTAGTGTGTATCTCTATGAAATAAAAGTTTTTATACTTTTTTGAGAGAGGAAAAGAAAACAAAATCTCTCTGAACTTGTTGGAGAATTGCAAAATATTGGTGTTGAATAAAAATCTGAGTTTATAACAAATGATGTAAAAATCCAAACAAAAAAAATACCTAAAAAGAAAAAACAAAAAAAGAAAAACAAAAAGAAACCTAAACTTTCTTTCAAACTGAATCTAGGCTTCCAAATCAAGACATAAATAAAGTAAAAAAATTAAGCCTTATTAAGGAAAGATACAGTTATCACAAGATTTGTCTTTATTCTTTAAAGTTGCTTTTAAATTTATCTTCTATTGTATTGTTTGAAGTTTAATTTTCACTGTTTTTTTAAAGGTTATACAATGCTTTGGGTATAAAGTTACATGCATTCTAATACCTATTACCTTGGGACCCATTCACTGCCATCTGGTGTCAGTGTATTCAAATTGCAATGGCAGCTCCTTAAGCTAACACATTTTACCTCCTAAGAGTTGAAATTGTAAAACTAAATATGCAAAGAGACAAGTTTGACATCAGACATTCTACCACACTCAAAAGTATTATGAGTTTAAGCAAAGATAGACAATTAAATTATTTTCTTGTAATGTTTTACAATGACTCACCAGCACAGTGAAATAACACTTATGTTATTGAAAGGCAGTGGGACAGTAAATCCTACTTCATTGCCAATAAACTGAAGATCAAAACAATCAACCAAGCTCCACTGGTAATAAATTGAAAGTCAGTGGAGCACAAAATGTATTACTGTTAGAATTAATTTTGGCACAAAATGGGTTGTTGAGTTTTCCCCTTTTCTTAAGGCAAATCGACCCCAAGCAAATAGTTAATAGACTGTTGAAAGGTAAATTCAAATTGCTCATGGTATTCTGATGGAAATCCAACTTTATCTTTGATTTTTGAACACAACATAATCATTTATGGAATCCATTTTGCATATATTTTAGAGAAATTTTTACCATAGTTTCATGATTAAATTGCATCTCACAAAGTCTATTGGATCGCATACAGAATTTTTTCACATATTTACCAAAAAACTTTTAGCAACCAGCAGTCAGTCAAATTGAGGATTATAATAAGATAGATTGATATTTTATGGGCTTCTGTGACTTAAAACTTACTAACAAAATTAGAGTCTGCCACAGGAAGTTGTTTGGATACTGCAAGAGTTCATATCCATACAGTATGGTGCCAAATGAAGAAAGCTTCTTATGGTTTTGGAGACTGGGAAGTCTAAGATCAAGGTGTAGGTAGATCCAGCATCTGTTGAGGGCATTTTTCTTGATTTACAGATGGCTATCCTCTTCCTGTGTCTCCACAAGGCAGAAAGCAGTGAGAAAGCACACTAGTCTTTTTCTTTCCTTATAAGGACATAATTCCATCCATGAGGGCTCCACTCTCATGACCTGATTACTTCTCAAAGGCCCATCTCCAAATACTATCATACTGGGGATCAAGTTGTAACCTATAAATTTTGGAGGAACAAAAACATTTACTTCATAGCCATAGTTAAAAAAAATCTGTAGTTCTAACTGTGAATGGAAAGTTACCAAATGAACTTATAAGGTATCTTAACATATACACAATATATGGTAGATATATGAAACAACAGTATATTAATATCTCTACATATTTATATCTCTCTATATTATTTTATCATATATGATATATATTATACATATCAAATTTCCTTTAATGATACAAGGAACAATGACTATAAAGGTAATTAGATTGTGGTCTTGAAACATCAATTTCAAGAAAAAACTCCAGAATTCTTACAAAAAGTGCTGACTCTGTAACTGTAGGTGGAAATGTACAATTTGAACCTGGACCATCATGCCTTCATACCAAATAGTCAAAGTTATCAAGACTATCATGTTATGTCAAAAGAACTTGAAAGCCAATATGAAGAATCTTGAATTGGTCAAAGATGAGACCATCTAAGCTTCAAAAAGTATGCTAATTGCAATTGATTAAAACTCATAAAATATGTTTAAATTAATGAATTTATAATTATATTTTAAAAACTTTGGAGGGTCTTAGGGAAACAATTTATTATCTTAATAACTGGTAAATAAAGGGATAGTGTTAAACATGTATCCTTCCTTTCCTCTATGGACTATACACCCAATATTAAGTACTTCCTGTTACAAAACACATCACCTATGTGACTGTCAAAGAGATCAAACCCAAACTCAGGACTCAGTTGCCAATTTTCAGGAAATATAGATTCAGTAGAACATACTGAACCAAGTGAAAACTATGCAGTCAATCAGTAAGACCCAGGTTGTGGGACACTGCAGGACAAAGAGCCTAGGTTCTTCAGCAGACAGACTACGGTGAAAGAGTAGGATGAGGGAAGAATCTCTAAATTAACAGGCCCAAAAGACTTCTCATATTTTATGGGTAAAATTAAGTTATAATGTATAGAGTTGCACACTTGATATCTAAAATATAAAATACAGAGAAATATTTACCGTAAAAATTAAGACCAGTGGCTACTCTTTCAGAAAGAGACAGGACTGTAATTGGGATGGGACACTCAGAAGGGGTTCTGGAATTGACTAGCAAATTCTTATCCCCTTATCTGGTTATGGGGATATTTGCCTTATAGAATTCAAAACGCTTTACATTTGTTTTCTTTGACTCACTGTGTTTAGGTATTATTTTTTAATAGAATAGTTCAAAATGTATGAGATATTTCCATTATATAATGAATAAAGCTGGAAACAAAAAGAAAAAAAGAACTCGTAATGAATTAACTCATAAAAACAATTACATTCTTCCAGTATTTTGGTTAACCAATTATGCCATTCTGGATCCCTATGAAATGCAGTTCATAAGATCAAGTACTGAGCTGTATGCTACAGACCATATCCTGGTATTATATCTACATTGAAAGGAATATGCTTGAGTATGATTTCCAGATATTACACCAAAGTGTCACACTGTAACTAATGACAAACCAAAAAAAAAAAAATCATAATTTCCAATTTTTCTTCACCTACTTAGAAATAAATATTTATCTTTTTTAAATTTATTTATTTTTTTATTTATTTTTAATTTTTTTATTTCAGCATTTTATGGAGGTACAGATGTTTAGGTTACGTATGTTGCCCTTGCCCCCTCCCAAGTCCAAGTTTCAAATATGTCCATCCTTTGGGTGGTGTGCATTGTACCCTTTGTGCATGTATATACCCGTCCCCTCTCCCTCCTCCCACTCCCCCCTCCCCCCTGCCCAATATTCAATAGATGCTATTCTTATATGTGCACTTATGTGTTGATCAGTTAATACCAATTTGATGGTGAGTACATGTGGTGCTTGTCTTTCCATTCTTGGGATACATCACTCAGTAGAATGCGTTCCAGCTCTATCCAGGAGTATACAAGAGGTGCTATATCACCATAGTTTCTTAATTATGGCCAATTTTAGGATCCGATTTTATGAGTGACTCAAGAGCACTCAATTTGAGATTTTTGGCTGTTAGAGAAACAATCTTCAAAAGTCAATTCACAGATATTAAAATTTTAAAGAAGGGGAGGTATGTTGATGTGGAAATTGCCATTAGAGGGTAAGCTCCTTGAGAAGAACATGGAAAAATAGTTGTGTATAGTTAACACTTTTTGAAACTTACCATGTACCCAACACTGTACAAAACAATGTATAAACATTATCTAATCCTTATTAATCCTATGAGGTAGATACTACTTTTTAACATCTTCTTTTTAAAGATAAAAAAAGTAAGACTTAGAGAATTTAAGTAATTTGCCCAAAGTCATACAATTACTGAATAGCAAAGCTGGGATTTAAATCTAGGTTTAAGGGAATTTTTATTTTTTTTTAATTCCAGTTTTCAGGCTCATAACTGGTACAGAGAAAGCACAGGTTTGGAGTCAGGCAGACCAGGTTCTAATTCTTGCTCCATCCATAACGTACAGCTCTGTGATGCTGGGTAAATTATTTAACCTTTCTGAGGCTCACTTTTTTCCTCTGTGCAATGGGATCAGGAATCTATACTTCATAGAGTTGTGAGTATAAATGGGCACAATGCATGACACACATACTTGCCTTATTAAATCTCTTCTTCCCATACCCTGGAAAAGATTAAGTATTTATATAGTTATTAAATAAATATAATAGGTGGCCAAAAATTTTCAGTGATTAATTTCACCTATATTAATTTGGTAGGGCAAAGATCTGAGAGAGACGGGAGGATGTGTGTAAGAGGAAGGGCCCTAAAAGGAATGCCTTGACAAACCAGAGGCAAATCTAGTGTATTTTGCAGTGTACCTGAAGACTACCCTGGCCACCGCCCCTTCTGAGTACAGTCAGTGAGCTACCTGACTCCTCTCCAGAAATGGAGAAACAAAGATACGAGTGAAGCAACCAGATACAAATTCATTTTGCTTCTTTCACCAGGCCTCCTGCAGGGAGTGTTGTGGGTTCACACAGCTATAGACCAATGCAAACTCTCCCAGAGAACTGCTGGAGAGGAAATTAATTAACCCCTGCCATCGCTTCCCAGTGGGGGGCCGGGAATTAAGCTGTCATTCCTTCTGGATGCTTGGATCAGCCCTACTCTGGCTTTCTTAGACTCACTGAACAGCCCATCTCCCCTCCCCTCCCGGCCGCCCTTAGACTGAGAATGCTGCTCCCGGCAGGTAAGATGGGCATTCCTTTTCAGAGGCAGAATTGTGCAGTCACTGCCAACTTGTTTCTAGGGTTGGAAATTCAGGAGAAACCTCTTCTAGGCGCCTCGGAATGAACTACCCGTAGCTAAAGTAATGCGATTTGCAGAGACCTTGAGAAAGTAGCTTTAGCTGTGGACACCAAGGAAACTGTTGAGCATTTGAGATTCTCTGGCATCTAGACCATTGTCAGCTCTCCAAAGGGAGGCTCATGCCATGTGAAATTCAAAGCTGCAGAGAGCTACACTTTTAATGAGATCTTTCAAAAGGAATAGCTCAAATGGTCCATAATGTCAGGTGGATTTCATGGTCTGGACAGATCTGACATTGCCCCCCTCACACTTTTTTTCTCCATAAACCAACAGTAATAAAAAAAGGTGAAGCTCTTCTGGGAAGGTATTGATTTATTAATAGAAGCTACTGTTTTTTTTGCATTGATGGCCCCAGGGACTTTCACTACATGATTATGATGACTGGCTTTCCCCACCAAGCCTCCAGAGCACCCAGCAGTCGATTTATCAACGCAGGATGACAACTTCATTGTTGTTGTCTGGAAACTTTGGCTCTTAAGAACTACTTGGGGTTTTGGGCTAGGAAGATGCCTTTGGGAGAGCGTTCTTATGTGGAACAGTAAATCTGCTTGAAAAATGCTGAATCTTTTCAAAATTGATCGAACCAACTCCTTGCATCCCCACACCCCCACCCCCACCCCTAAGGGAATATATTTCTTTCTGGAAGTTTCTAAGAGCCCAATCAACTGGAAATAAAGCCAATTTTTGGCAGTCCAGGGCTGTGGGAGTTTAGCTTGGGTAACCCAGATGTTATCACTTTCCCCAGCTTGTGTAAACAAAGGAATTCACATTAATATGAATAACTCAGATTTCCTAGTTACATTAATTTCCCAATGCTGCTATAACAAATTACCGTAAATGTAGGGGCTTAAAATAACACACATTTATTCCCTTACAGTTCTGGAGGCTGGATGCCTACCATCAGTTTTACTGGGCTAAAACCAAGGTGCCAGCAAGGCTGGTTCCATTAGGTGGTTCTACAGGAGAATCTGTTTCTTCACTTTCCCAATTGCTAGAAGCTGTCCTCACTCCTTGGCTCATAGGCTCTTCTCCCAGTGTTCCAACTTTGCTTTTGTTTTCATTTCTCCCACTGTCCTGACTCTGACCCTCCTACCTCTCTCTTGCAGAGACCATTGTGATTACATTAACCCCAACTGCATAATTCAGGCTACTCTCCCCATTTCAAGATCCTTAACCTAAAATTTGCAAAGTCTTTTTTGCCAAACATACAAAGTATCCTACACGGATTTGGGGGGTTGGAATGTGGACATAGCTGGGGGCCGTTATCCTCCCTACCACACCACTCTTGCTCGTGGGGGCTCATGCAGGACCTTTGACTCCCACAATTATTTGGAGTTCCTGGGTCCCCCCATCCCCAACAGACTCCTAGTTGGTAAGACTGGCCCACTCCTGGGAAAGTCATCTAAGGAAACCTCCCCATGGCAATCATGACGAGAGAGTTCCAAGGCTCCCAGGGGCCCATTCTCCAGCAGTGCTGGAACCCAAGAAGAGAAGTGGAAAGTGTTCTCTCTGATTTGGGGCTCCATCTTTGTTACGCGGGCCCCACAAAATATGTTCGTGGCAGGAATTCTGGAAGGCCTCCCTTGAAAACAGCTTCTGGCTCCAATCCTCTTTTGACAGGGATGGAAAACCAATCAAGAGGTCAGGTGGGGTCAGGCACGGGCATGGTGCCAAACAGCACCTCTGACATGCCAGGTACCATGCTATTGGTGGGGCTTCAGAGATGAAAGTCTCACCTCCCAAGGATCCCCACAGCCTACCTATTAAGGCAGCCTTTCCACACTCTAATGAGCAAAGGAATCACCTGGGATCTTGTTAAAATGAAAATTTTGATTCAATGGGTCTGAGGTGGGCCTGGAGATTCTGCATTTTTAACACTTTGAGTAGCAAGGGTCTTGGAGAGGCTGACTGTAAACAGATGATTACAATATGGTCTAATAAGCGCTTTGCCACAGAATGCTCAAATATCATGACCATAAAAGAACACAACCTAGCCAAGGCTGGGAGAAGGAGAGGGAACGATTCTAGAGGAAATGAGCCCTGGACAGAGTCTTCAAGTTTGAATGGAAGTGTGTCAGGCAAAGAATTAGGGGGAAAGGATGTAGGGGCAGAGAACAGCACATACAAAAGAAGGAGGCAGAAAAGTTCTAGAAATGCAAGATAGGCATGACTGCAGAGAGCTGAGGGAAGGGAAAGAGGTGGGAGATGCGGCTGTGGAGGTGGGCAATGTGAATCTGATTGTGCAGGACCTTGTTCTCCAGACTAAAATGTTTGGATTTCATCGAGTAAGCAGTGGGGGTGAAGGAAAGGGAGAAAATGAGGCAGAGAATTCTCTCTGCTACTATCTGTTCTGGGAAATGTCCACTGGTTTTTGATTGGCAAATTACAGGGCAATTAAATGAATGACAGAAAAGTTTTATTTTTAAAAATAGGCCTTATTTAGAATCCATGTGCATGTCAAGATGACGCCATATGTGAGGTCAGCCAAGTTCTGTCTCCACTACAGAGTGGTGATAGGGGTGGAACCAGGTTCTGACACTACTGGAAATAAGCCTGGGTGTGTGGATGGGTGGGGGTGGGGGGATGGGAACGCTTCTGCTGCCTCGGGAGGGAGGGTACCCTGTCTCAAGGCCTTGCTTTCACACAGCTTCCCCTCTTGCCCTGTCTGGTCAGCACATCGCCTTTAAAAAGTTGCTGTAAAGGTACCACTTTTGGAGGTGTGTACGGAGCCAGGACTCAGAATTTGACCCTCTTCCTCCACTCCCATCCCCACCCCTGCCCAAAGAATGCAAGTTGTAGAAACAGGCCTGGGTATAGTTCTAAAAGAAAATTACAATCTGATTGGCAAAGATGCCCAAGATGAATAAAAATGCCTCTCATTGATTAAATACCTGCTACGTGCCAGGCTTTGGCTAGGAGCTTAAAACACATCATCATGTTTAATCCTGTATGTTTGATGAAATAGGCACAGAGAGATAATTCTATTTCCTAAGGCCATGTGGCTGGAAATTGTAACAACTAAGATTCAAACGCGGCACTGTCTGACCCCAAAGATGATTCTACACAACCACCAGAATCTATAGCAAAGGTAGGTTGTAGTTCACGTAGGCAGCTGGCAAAGGATGAGTGCCACATGTGGGAGTAGCGAGGTGGTCCAGGCACAGTGGTTGGGAGTCTGGGAGTAGCAATACTTGTGGCTCCGGGCAGGCGGGTGGAGGGGAGTCTGTACCAGGGAGCTCAGCCAACCAGCAAGCAGGACCCCAGTTAGAATGTTCCAGTTAGCATGGTTAGAATGCAGAGGCACTGCAGAGATAGGATAAGCAAGTAAATAGGATAGAGACACAGGGAAGTGGACTGGGCAAAAATCTGCTTACTTTTTTTTTAGAGATGAGGTCTTGCTCTGTCACTCACTGGCTTTGGTGTAGTTGTGCAATCATAGGTCACTGCAGCCTCAAACTCATGAGCTCAAGGGATCCTCCCACCTCAGCCTTCTGAGTAGCTAGGACTACAGGCAAGTGCCAACATGCCCAGATAATTAAAAAAAATTTTTTAAAGATGGGGTCTCACGAGGCTGCCCAGGCCAGTCTCAAACTCCTGGCCTCAAACAATTCTCCTGTCTTAGTGTCCCAAAGTGCTGGGATTACAGGCATAAACCACTGTGTCAAGCTAAAATATCTACTTACTTGAATAGAGCACAAGGTAGAGATGGGTCTCAGGAATAAGGCAGAATCAAATTTTCAAAATTTCAAAATTGGTCAGTGGCAGATAATAAGGATGTCTTAACTGACCACTGGGTGTGAGCCCCAGGAGGGCAGGAACTGGTTTTGTTCCAGTCACAATTACAAGGCAAGCTCAGACCTTACATAGGGCTTGGCATACAGCTGGTGCTCAGTACACATCAGATGAATAAATACATGAGTATGGGGTGTCTGTTTTTCTAATTAAGCTTTATTTTCTTGTCAAATTTAGTTTAGTTTTTTTTTAACCTTCCCTACTTGGCTTCCAGTCTCTACAAACTTTAGAGTGTTTAAGAATCACCTAGGGAGCTATTTTAAAATGCAAATTTTCAGGACACACCTTCAGTAGAACTGAGATTGGGACTGGAGTATTTTTTTTACATTTACTTATTTATAGTAACTGACAAATAAAATTATATATATTTATCATGTACCGTGTGATATTTTGAAATATGCATGCATTGTGGCATGGCTAAATCAAGCTAATGACCATCTACAATAACTCACATACTTATCATTTTTTTATGATGAGAACAATTAGTGATTTTCAAGAATACAATACATTGTTTTTAACTTAGTCATCATGTTGAACAACAGATTTCTTGAACTTATTCCTCCTCAATGACTAAAATTTTGTATCCTTTGACCAACATCTTCCCAACATCCCTCCCCCCTCAACCCTGGTAACCACCATTCCATTCTCTGTTTCTATTAGTTCAACTTTTTTAGATTCCACATATAAGGGAGATCATGCTGTATTTGTCTTCTGTGACACACTTATTTCATTTAGCATAATGTCCTCCAGGTTCATCTGTATTGTTGTAAATGATAAGATTTCCTTCTTTTTAAAGGCTGAAAAGTATTTTATGTGTATGGATATCACATTTTCCTTATCCGTTCTTCTTCTGATGGACACTTAGGTTGATTCTATGTCTTGGCTGTTGTGCATAGTGTTGTAGTAAACACAGGAGTGCAGATATCTGTTTGACATACTGATTTCATTTCTTTTGGCTATAATCCCACCCAGTAGTGGGATTGCTGAATCACATATGGTAGTTCTATTTTTAATTTTTTTAAGGAACTTCCATAGTTTTCCATAGTGACTGTACAAATTTATGTTCCCACCAACAGTGTGCAAAAGGTTCCCTTTTCTCTACATCCTCACCAACACTTTTTATCTTTTGTCTTTTTGATAATAGTCATTCTAAAAGGTGTGAGGAAATATCTCATTGTAGTTTTAATTTGCATCTCCCTAATGGTTAGTGATGTTAAACATTTTATTTACTTACCTATTGGCCATTTGTATGTCTTCTTTTGAGAAATGTCTATTCAGGTACTTTGATCGTTTTTTAATTGGGTTATTTGTTTCATTGTTATTGAGTAGTTTGAGTTCCTTATATATTGTGGATACTAATCCCTTATCAGATGTACAGTTTGCAAATAATTTCTCCCATTCCATATTCATATTTCTCTCAACCACTCTGTTGACTGTTTCCTTGTCTGTGCAGAAACTTTTGATTTTGATGGGATGGAGTCCTTTTTAACAAGCACCACAGCAAGTTCTGATGCAGGTGGTCCTAGGCTTGCATTTTGAAAACCACTGTTCTACACCCTTCTGAACCTTATACCTGGGGCTATGTGACTCTCCTCCCTCTCTCAAGGCCTTCATCTAGCTCTCAGGACCAATTTTGGCCCTACATATGTCTTGAGTCTGTGTTTTCACCCCCAGAGGATTCTTTCCATCCTCTGAAGCCTCCTCCATCCTTTGCTCATCCATAAGTTATCCATTCTTCAAGGCCAGGAGCAAGGACATATCCCAGGTGAATTGGTTTCTGCTAACATTAGCTTTCAGGTAAGACAATTGTGCAAAATGCAAAAGGTATTCCCTGAAAAAGAGCTGCTGTTGTCAAGTATGTTTAGGAAATGATAGTTATTTAGAGTTAAACAGATTCCTTTACTGCTGCCTTCTCAGAGCCTTCAGTATGCTAATGAGCAACATGACTGTGCAAGAGGGCCACCCCTATGTTTTTGTAGAAGACAGATTTCGGGACATACTCTTTCATTCCATGCTAATCTCAACTTCTCTGACCTCTCTTATGTTTATGATTCATAATACGAAATGGGACACTTACTTATATTATGAATAATCTTCTTTCCAGCTATGCCAAATGCTCTTTGAGGTCAGGGATCAGTTATAATACTTAGCCTCCCTCCCCTATCTTTGGGCTGATCACATAAATGAGCTCACTAAATGCTCCAATGAAGACAAAACTCCTTTTCCCAAGTCTAGCTTTGAGGCACTAAAGTGGATCTAGATTTTATGTTCAGCCCAATATTGTGTTCTCCCTAAGGAGTGTTTCTTCTAAGTAACTTTTTAAAACATGGGAATTAAAAAAAAAATCCTGCCTTATTTTTATATGAGATAACTGAATTATTAACCTCTTTATAAATCAACTTTAAAAGAGATAATTGCTTCTTAAAGAAATCTTATAACATTCAGACAAATAGAAGGATGAAAGATTGTAGCTCAAGCATACCAATGGTTAAGATTTTGGTTATTATCATTGAATCTTTTTCTGCCTTTATACTTATCCATGAACGTGAATTCATTTCTTTTCTATCAAGTTTCTTTATGTGCCCACCAGAGCGGGATGACTTAATGCCATTGGAAGTACTTCTGGCTGCACTTCCCTTGCCAACCAGCACCAGTGTGTTTTGCCATCTGACCTCCCCATCAGTCAGTATCCCTCACAATCTGGGCTCCACTTTGGTACCTGGAGCTCTCTCTCAAATGCCAAGAATTTTTCTGCATGGGCTGTCTCTGAAGATAATTTCTATTTGACAGGAACACGTGCTGAAGGTGGCAGGAGGGGCTCATGACCAAAGACAGCTGCCAAAGAAGATCACAATTCCCAAGAAGGGTATCAGTGTCAGAAAGACTAGAGCCCAGTGTGAGCTGAGATTAGTCCAATGCAAGAGAAATGGGAAGGAAAGAGCTCACCGTTGGTAGTACATTATGCTATTACAAGAAAACTGAGAGAAAGCAGAGCTCTTGGCTTTTCACTTGTCTCCTCTTCTGTATTAAGAAATATTATCTTCAAACTGGATAGGAGGAAACCAACATGGCTGAGAGGTTCATGTCCTTCATGTGATGTAGGAAAAGAACAAGTTAGTTGAGGAGAGACTAGAATGGTGATAATTATGCCCTAGTCTTTAGGCTCTGATTATTAATGTCTCAGGAAACTTAAAAGAATTGTGAATGTGATCATTGAACCATTCTAATAATGTCCATGAAATCATGAAGAACTGGAGAGATGCCAAAAGATTCATTGTTTTCAAAAAAATAGGAAAGACAAAGGATTTCTGAAACTGTCCTTGGCAAAATTTTTGGATGAATTTAAAAAATGGATGGTATATAAGTTCTTGGAAAGTTAAATAGAGATCACTGGGAGTCAATGTGGGTTTATTACAAAGACATATTGCAAATCAATCATTTATTTTTTTTAAATAATGAGATTTAAATAAAACTCATCCATACATCAGGAGATAATAACTACCATCTGCATGGTGATTAATATTTACCATATATGTAACCTCAATTGATCCTCTTAGCAAGTCTTTGAGTCAGGTATTATTAATAAATTTGACTTTCATTTTACAAATGAGAAAACTTTTAAAAAATAAAATCTTAGAGAAGTTAAGTAATTTATACAATCTTGCTAGTGGAATTTAAAGAGAGATTTTTCTAACTCCAAGGACTATACTTGTTTCATATACCATACTCCCTATAGATAGTATGTATGTTGATTTCAGCCAGGCAATGGCTAACATCTTTATCAATATCCTCAAGAAAACTATGCTGCACAAAAGATGACTGCAAGTGTATTACATTGTATTTGGTTGAACCAATGTAATCAATGGATATTGATTAATGGCTTAATGTCATCTTAGAATGGAGTTTTCACTCATGGGAATGCCAAGCTCTCTCTTTCATCCAGTTTGTTCAGTAATTTTTAGTAATATTTAGAGAAAAATATGAACAACATGTGTATCAAGTAATGTCAGCACACTCTGCAATTTGGATTTACCAAAATGGAACATTTTCTTCTTCTATATTTGAATATAGTTTTGCTCTTAACTCTCAGTCTATTCTAGAGCATACAATCTATGATATTTCATTTTGTTATGCTGATTTTTTTCTAGTGTATGTAAATGTTATCATCTCGATCTTAATCCATTCACTTTTGGGTAAAGTGTGGTTTTTCAGGACTTCTTGCCTTCCCTTTTCCTCCTTCCTTTCTTCAGGAAGACATCTGTGCATTGAGGGAAGCTTTTGGAAGTTACATCATGGCCCCAGGAGGAGGGCTCTCTCGCCTCTGTGTCCTTATCTAGTCTCTGTGGGTGATGAAATAGGTCTCACTTGGCCTCTGGGCAAGGACCAGCATCTGCTGATGTTTGAAAATCCTAGCATGACCTTCGGTTATGATGACCTCTTGTTCTGGACCGCCTGTCTGTATACCAAGCCACTTCATTATTTTTTTCCTCTTACCAGGACACATGGAACATCTAAATCTCTCTAGTGTGTTCTGCTCAAGCTGTAGGAGATGAGGTGCACCACCTCCAAGTCATTGTTTTACGGTGATTCCGCAGCTCTGGACCACACGGCAGAGTGGTTGTTTTCCAGGCAAGCAAAGCACAACCCTATAGGCCCCAAGAGTCTTCCTCACCCACTCAGGATTTCTATGGTCTCTTTGTCCAGTTGCCCCCAACCTTGAGCTTCTAAATCAAAATATTAGAAAACCTGGTGAGAGATAAGGGGATGGAAATGGTCACGATAATTCTTTTCATTTAGCTGAAGGTCTGCTATATGAAAAGGAATACTTCAAACTCTTTGTAGGAAAGTCCTAAAGTGTTAGAAATGTGATTTTGGGCATAGGTTTGTCTGACCTCGAAGCTGCTCTTACGTTGTCATAGGAGTGTGGTGCTGAAAAAATGGTAGAAATTCTGAGCATCCTCCTAGGTATTTAGGTTGAGACTATACCTGCTGACTCAAGTTTCCTTAAGAAACTCTGAATGCATCAACCTGCTGGAGAAGAGATGGACCTGACACATCCCCTAGCACTGATATCACATAAAAGAGTCCTGGAAGCATCAGTTGTTTCTCTTTTATGAAAGATTTGTTCCTGAGTGTCAAGACCATGCCTGGTCACTGGTTCTGAAATGGTGGAAGTAGGGGTCAATGTCAGCCAGTCTGGGCAGGCTCTGCTAAGTTTACCCTCTGGGCATAGGTCTGTTCCTCCTTATCAGTTTTTCATATTGAGTTTGCCACTTTGCAAAGGATGGCGGCAGAAAGTGAGCTCCTGAGGAGAGAGATAGGGGAAGATGGAGAAAGGAAACCCACAGCTCGCATTTGTCTCATTAAAATCTGTCAAAGTCAGAGGAACAGAAGGCAGCAAGAAGCTAACATCAGATGTCACTAGCTTTCCGAATATGTTGACATGTGGGGGGCAAACTGTAGTGACAAAGTGCCCTTCAGCTGCCTCGTCTCTCAGCTGGCAATCATCGAGCCCTTGCAGCCACGCTGGGGAGGCAGACAGCAGTCTAGCACCCGAGGACAGGAGGTGCAAAGGACACTTGCAGCTGAGGGGCTGCTGGACCCTTCCAATGACTTACTGTCTTTTAAGAAGCATTTTCTCTTGCTGACATTGGCTTAGGAAAGCCTGTGTGATTTTGTTTGTAAGAAGTACTGTGGAGCTGGAGTCACCCTGAACAGTTCGGATTATCAACCTTTTTACCTGTGTCTGTAAAATTGGAACTATTTACACTTACAGTAAAGGAATAAACAGACCTTTATCAGCCCAGACTTTACAGTCAATACTGGATGTTGTAGATGATAAGAGTAATTTACTTAGGATGGATGAAGCTGAATATTGGCTTGCGTGAAGGTAATGTGGTTTAGTGGGAACAGTATGTACTCTGGAGGCAGACAGAGAGGGTGCAGCTCCTGGCTCTTCACTTACTGAGTGTGCCCCCTTGTGCTGTTTATATAATTGCTCAGTGTCTCAATTTCCCTCATCTTCAAAAGAGAGATGCTTATTTCTTGCTTTCAGGTTATCGTGAACATTTACACAATAGTGTAAATAGTATAATAGTATATGGTGTAATAGACACTTAATAAATTCTAGTTTTCTTATCTTTCATATTGTCTTTATATATGTATATATGTATTTTTTTTGAGACAGGGTCTTGCTCTGTTGCCTGAGCTACAGTGCAGTGGCATCACAGCTCACTACAACCTCAAACTCCTCCCTCAAGTGATCCTCCCACCTCAGCCTCCCAAAGTGCTGGATTACAGGTGTGAGCCATTGTGTCCAACCTTTCTTTATATTTTAGGATCTATTCAATCTAAAAATTTATATTTAAGAATCTATTTACTCTATTTAATTTATTACTCATCTGTAGCTTAAAGGATCAACTTAGGACTTATAACTACCTCAGGATAGAATTTGGTTTCCCAGTCTTGCATCTTACTCTGTAGGTTCCAAACACATCACTCACTTCCTCTCAAAATGTGATCAGATCATGTAACCAGGGTCAACACCTCTACCTAAACTCCTGCTTCTTAGAAAAAGGGTCATTTGTATTCCCTTGGCTGCTCTGACCTGAGCCTCTAGAGTAGGTATTGTGTGGTTGCTACAGTTAAGACAAAGTAGCTCCTTAGGGAGAAATAACTTAGAGAAAGGAAATGAATATTTCCTTCCAGAGATGGCAAGCAGGGAAAAGGGTGTAGTAAAAATTGTAGTTACTTAGCTTTTGGTGACGATTTAAAAAATCAGAAGTCAGGAAATCTCGTCTGGTAATGTCTTTTTTTTTTATTTTAGAAAGTTTAAATAAAAAGTCTTATTGAAAGTATAAAACTTAAATTCATACGTATATATTTAACAAATGACCTATATCAGGAAGAATGATAGTAAAACATTTCACAGAATGAGTAAAAATAAATATCGGTTAATCTAATATTTGCTGTGGAGACCTATGATCAAAATAATCATGCTAATGATTCAAAATAGATGTTTCTGTGAATCAGAGATTCTTTTTAAACAGCAGATTTATTTCTTTAAAGTGCATACATTTTTTTCTTTGTTCTCTGAGCAGACTGCATGAAGCCCGTCTAGCATTGAAAATTGAAATTCTAGGCCTTTAAGCAAAAGACGAAGATGGTCCTCTTTCCTTTTGATTAACAGGAATTTTTTTGCTGTTGTTATATGTAATAACCAGATCAAACTAGGGGAGGAAAAAGCAGTTAAGATCCAGGTCAAAATATCATGAGCAAAAAAGGGAAATGTATCGGAGGGATAATGGAGTGTCTTTCACGAGCAACAGAACAGTGGGACACCCGAGCTGCGGGTAGGCAAGGCCTGCAAGCTGGGCCTTGGGAACAAGTGCAGCTAGAGACCCTCATGATCCCTGCGGAAATTCTGCCTCTCCAGCTCTTATCTCTCTGCTTGCTGACTGGTTTCTCACTCACTGCGTGTCCCCCATCTGGTGGAAAACATGGTGGCCCCACACTTCCTGAGCCTCATGGTCCACACTTGGGGCTGACACTCCTCTCCAGGTCTTGCTGAACAAGTCTGGAAAGGAAATTCTGTTTAGATCAGCTTGGGTCAGGTGCTGCTCTGCCCACAACCTGCCGGACCCCCCGACCCCCTCCCCTGGCCTGGGCTCAGTCAACCATGACCAGGGTCAGGAAACAGCAGCTCCCACGTGAAGGACAGTGGTTCTGGTAAAGATTAAGAAGTGCATAGTCCAGATAGTTAACAGTTCTTTAAAGAGGGTGCTGTCCTCCTTTCATGAATTATAATTTTGCCTCTTTTCTGAGTGTCGGATTGTCAGTGCTGAAGCTACAGCACAGTGGAACCTTTTGACTTGGGTTTGAATCTTGGGTTCTTGATCACGAACTGGTGGTGTGACCTGGGGCAGATTGCTTAGCTTCTTCGGGCCTTAGTTTCCTCCCTTATAAAATGGGGATGTTGCTTACTTCATGAGGTTTAGGTAAAGATTACGAGAATTAATTTATCTAAAGTACACGCAGAAGAGTGCCTAATACATACTATAAATAAATAATGCTATTAATTAAAACTTATGAGGAGCAATAGATAATAAGGAAGTTCTCCCTAATTTTCCACACTTCTCCACCCTCCCCACTCACTGTAGATAACTGTCACAAGTTTGGCGCTTATTTCTTTTGAATTTTGAAGCTTGTATTTGTTAAGTAAATATTTAATAGGATTATTTCTATATTTTGTAACCTTTTTTTTTATTTAGCATTTTTCAATTTCAATATATTATAGATCAAGACTCATTATTTTCTCAAGCCAGCAAGGGAAAAATGACATAGGAGTGAATGTTTATACACAAAGTAGACCTAAGATCCTTACTCCTCAATGTCTACTAACTTCCTCTGGCTGAATTCCTGGAAATAGAATTTATTCATGTTCATTAGTGTCTATAGCTGGCACTTCTCATCTGCAAGACAGTACACTGTGTTCCCAAGCCATTGCTGTTTCCAGACTCTTTCGGGCTTATTTCTAGTGGGAGAGATTACAGGAAGTTATTTTAATGACTACGTTCCTGAAAGAGGTTTCTTATTACTCTTCAAAACCTTTATTGACCTCTCTTTTTATACTTGAAATTTCAGTTAGAATATTCTCTGACTGATCCACAGGCTGTTGATTCTTGCTCTGTGGTTATGATTTACTATCTGATTCATCTAAAGAAAATCAAAGCTATACTTTTTAAATCATAAATTATGTAACCTTTTCCAGTAAAATTAACTAAATCACAAGATATCATTATACTTAGAGAAATGGTTCATTTGGGGCAGAATGAAAGAAAAGATTTATTATTCCATCTTTAAGCTTCAAGAGCACCTAACAAATCTGAGCTTCATTGAAGTTCTGCTTTAGAAGTGCAACCAAAAGCCTGAAAAATCCAGCTTTCAACGTAGCGCCTCTAAGGTAAGAACGACACCGCCCAAGTGCTGTTATAGCTTCATAGAAGCATGTGACTAATCAGTTCTATTTCTCACTAAACGGGTCCTCACTTTATCCTCTGAGCTTCCAAACCTTCCATGTCCTTTCTGGCTCAGATCACATGATCTCCCCTTTGATTCTTTCAGACTTCGGTTCCCCTCTAACCCGTAACAGCTTCTTAAACCTTCATTCCAATCAAGTCATCCCTCCATCCCTCCATCAGTCAATTATTTAACCAATAACAGATTTTGGAATAGGAAGATGAGTAAGTAGTGATTTTCAACCTAAAAGAACTTAAAGTTTAGTTAGATTACCATTAACAGGCAACAACATATAGTAAGTACTATAATTATTTAATAATTGAGAGTATTCTCACTCCTAAAATCAGTTTTAAAAGTTTTGTGTTTGTTTATTTGCTTTAAGGAAAGTGTGTGCCAAATGTTTTTTGTATTCAAGCCACAGAGAGCACTTTGAGGGTTTTTAGTGTACCTTACATTGTATTTAAAGTCACATACATAATCATTTTCCTACCTACATTCCTTTTTTGATTTTTAAAATTGTTGCAAAATATACATATCATATTTATCATTTTAACCATTTACAAATGTACAATTTAGTAACATCAAATAATTCATAATGTTGAGTAACCATCACCATTATCTATACCCAAAACGTTTTCTGTGCCTGGCTTGCTTCATTTATGTAGTGTTTTCAAGGTCCACCCATTTTGTAATATGAATCCGTACTTCATTTCTTTATGGCTGAGTAATATCCCATTTACATGTATATGCCACATTTTGTTTTTCCATTCATCCATTGATAATACTGCTATAAAAAAAACCTATGAAAAAGAATTTGAGATTTATATGCCATTCTCCTTTTCCCCTTGATTGAGGGTGTGTATTCAAAGTCTTGTATTCAAAAGTTAATGACATTTATTCTTTTATTTTTATTTTATTTTTCCTATTTAGTGCAATCATGTCATTCAACTTCAACAGCTGGGTTTATTTGTTTTTGTTTGTACTCCGTTTTAGGTTTTTCTTTTTTTTCTTTTTTAACTGCCATCTTTATTGATTTAATTTTATCTTTTAAA
>CAUYSK010011666.1:0-68956 GCA_963575035.1 Avahi laniger | reverse complement strand
GAGCGCAAAGGGCACTTCCCAGCACAGTGAGAACCACGGCAAGGAAGGTGACAGCTTTGCGCATGGAGGAGCTCCCTCCTTGTCTCTTCTTCCCTTCTAATCTCCTGCTGGGGCCTGCTGAAGGCTTCAGAGAGAGCCTGGTTGGTGCTCAGTGCCAGGTCAGCTTGCCCTCCTGGAGCCGGGAAGTGTGCACATGTGCACGTGTGTGTGCATGTGTGTGCGAGCGATGGAAAATACCGAGCTCATCACTGAACTGCTCTAAGTCTCGCCTATGAAACATGGAAGGCAGCCCTCGCCCCGCCTACCTCACTGGGTGGTCCCGTCTGCACATGAGCAGAGCTTTGCGAACTTACCAGCTATGGCGTTTCTGCCAGGGAGAGGGGTGTGGAGCCCCCGGGCAGAACACAGCCCCAAGGATGAGGCATGCACGTATCTGTCCTCTCTTATGTCAGCTTAGAAATTACTGTGAGCTCTTGAATCCAGCTGCACAATGTGATCCCCATTTGTTTCTGTACAAGTAATACCCAGTGAGAGCCACAGATCTGTCAGAGTGAGCTAGGAGTCCACTCTGGGGGACTCTGAGCAGCTGGGGGCTGTGGGTCCATCCCCTCACACCCTGCTTAGAAGCTAAGAGATACCAATGTGGTGAAAAGAAGACCGCGTGAACTACACTGGGGAGAAAAGATCCCAGAAGGGACACTGCCATCAGCCTCAGTGGCAGAGTAGCATTGTCCCTTGGTGGGCCTCTGGTCAGTCTCCCCAGCACCAGATCCCTGGGCCTCTCCTCCTACACTGGCTGGCCTTGGATTACTTCACATGTTCACTGGACACCAGGCGTTCAGCATCTATTCGACCCCGGGTACCTCCCTGGGTCAGGCTGGTGAGGAGAGAGCAAGGCCACACCCTGTGCCAGCAGGCCCCAGGGCAGGGCGGCTGCTAACCAAGGTTAGAAAGCTGCAATGCTCTGGGGGACCTACGGCCATCAACTTCCAGTACTTCCCAGAGGCATGAAGCTGGGGGGAGGAGAACCAGCTAGACTCATCCCATGGGGTCGCTGGTTTGGGTGCACCCCACGCCCTGGGAAAAGACGGAAGGGAAGCTAGTTTGCTCTACTGGGGAAATAGAATTAAACACAAAATCTTCTCCCAACCCCAAAATCCTCTCCACGAAAGTAGAAGAGAATGAAACAATTTTATTATTTAATAAGCATTAAAGCAGAGTGTGATGTGCGTCATAGGCAATTTGCAAAGAGATGCAAAGACACAAAGAAATCTTTCTCTTATATGGCTGAGCAGGTACAACCTACTACCTACAAGATATCCAATTATCAGTGCTCAGGTGAGAGGACATGACAGCGCCGTTTATGACACATAGTTCATTCTAAATTTATGTGGTAATTGGGGTCACTGTTTGTGTGAGTTCATTGGTTTTAAACAAAACTGGAAGATAAACTCCTGTCTTCATGACAGGAGGAAGTTTTGCAACTTGGAGCCAGGTAGCTGCTAAAGTTAGGCTGCTACCTTCCCACAGAAATTCAGAGATGGGTGCAGTGTCCTTCGGTGCACACATTTCAAAGAGCTCTCTCCTTGAGAAAGCCATGCTGGGGTCATAGAGCGGGCAAGGGGCTTACTTAGGTTTCAAAAAAATTTGCATACATTTCAAAGACAGAGGAAAGAACTTATATTTACAAGTTTTCTGAAGTAAATGTTGTAAGAAAAGGGAGGGAAGTCTCTTCTCTTAGTTTCAACAAGGAACATTCGACCTCTTATTTTTAATTTGTATTTGTCCTTCCAGCCCCTAAGCGGGGAAACGACTAATAGTTACTGAGAGACTGTAGCACATTCCCAGGGGAGGGTCACAGTCATCCAGCTAGCTGGGCTTACACACTGAGAGGCCTCTGGGTGTGATTTGGACTAGGGTGAGGGTGGATTGCCAGAGTCAGGCAAGACTGTGCTGAGAGGTGGGGAGGGTGGGTTCAGCCTTTCATGGGGATATTTGTGGCTAAGGAAGTGGTTCTGGCCCAGGAGAGGTGGGCCTCAGCCACACTAGGCTGGAGAGCCAGGCAGGGTTTCTGAAAATCCAGTGCTCGCATTTCTGCAGTCAGAGCCCAGCCAACCCCTGCCTTCCATTTCAAACCCACATGTCATGGGCTGAAACCCTCAGCAGGGGAGATATGGACAAAGCTGAAGTTCCACTTAGGTGCTCAGTGCTCCATCCAGGAAGACACTGGCCACAGCTCAGCGGGAGGCTGGAGAGCCGGGACCCCCCACCCCCACCCCAGCTGGTTGTCTCAGGCCCTCCTCTAAGGTCATCCAGTTGCTGCGAGCTTCTGATGCTGCAAGCTCTGGATCCTGAAAAGGAGGCCTGGGCCAGGCTGGACTCTGGGAGTTGCAGGAGGGAGGAAGGCAGCCTTCGGTTTCTAATCCTCTCTTCCTGCCTTTGCTGCTTCTGCCTTAGGGCAGCACCTCTGCCTGGGTGCTAGAGAAGACGCACTTAGCATTTACATTGCTTTTCCAGATAGCTCCTGTTCCATTTCATGTGCTTTTTTTTCTTTGTTCCTTCTTCTTCTTCTGACAGAGAGACAGAGAAAGAGAGAGAGAGAGAGAGAGAGAGAGAGAGAGAGAGAGAGAGAGAGAGAGACCCCCTTTCAGTGGTTTTCCTTGGATCCAGGACATAGTCTCACAGTCTCATGTTTTCTCTCACATGGGGTCTGAACATCCGATTTGACTCACCTGGGGCCGATTGTTAAAATGCAGGTCCTTGGGCCCTGAGCACTTCCAGAACTGGAAACTCTGGGGCGGGGTGGGCCCAGGAATCTGCCCTTCTAACCAGCCTCCCTGCTGCTTCCTGCCTCAGCAGGAGCTTGGGGAAGGGGCTCCTCAGAGGCAGCAGGAGGGAAAGGGCACCGTCCTCTCTGTCAGAAAAGTGGGGTTGCTGCTTTTTGTGGGGGAGACCTTGAGCAAACCACGTAACCTCCTTCTGCCAAAGGGAGAGAACCCTTTGGAGCAGTTTGGGGAGGGTTACAAGAGGAAATGCAGGTATAAAAGGTCTTAAAACTGCAACAGGCCAAAAACAGAAGTAGCACAGTACTGATACTATGTGCGAATCTTGCAAGCCTTTAAGCATCCTCTGTTTGGAAAACAGTGAGTCCTTTACTGCTGTGGTCCCCAACCCTTGGGCCCTGGACCAGTACCAATCCCCGGCCTGTTAGGAACCAGGCCACACAGCAGGAGGGGAGCGGTGGGTGGGCGAGTGAAGCTTCACCTGTATTTGCAGCCGCTCCCCATCGCTCCCATCACCCCCTGAGCGCCGCCTCCTGTCAGATCAGCCGCAGCATTAGATTCTCATAGGAGAGTGAACCCTACTGTAAACTGCGCATGCGAGGGATCTAGGTTGTGCGCTCCTTATGAGAATCTAATACCTGATGATCTGAGGTGCAGCTGATGTGGTGATGCTAGAGCCAGGGAGCGGTTGCAAATACAGATTATCATTAGCAGAGAGGTTTGACTGCACGATCATCCCAAAACCATCCCCGCTACAAACCCATCCATGGAAAAATTATCTTCCGTGAAACCAATCCCTGGTGTGAAAAAGGTTGGGGACTGCTGCTCTAAAGTATCTAACTCTCTTGTCCCATTGTCTGGGGCTACTGCCAGGTCTTCCTTTTAAAGATGTTCAGAGTGGATCCCAAAGGGAATTCCATGACCAACCCTGCCTCCTCTGGGAGGCGCACAAGGCCCCCTAACCTGCCCTTGCTCCAATCCTTGTGCTGCCCAGTGATGTCATCTGCGCACTGTCCAGGCTGGAGGTACCCTGCGACCCTCCATCCCTTAGGGGGCCATTGTGGTCTCAGTGCCCTCGGTTCCTGTCACATCCGTGTTCCTCCAGGGTCTCATTTAATGTCCAAATGACCAACTCACACTACATGTACAATAAGATACATTGTCAGATACTCTTGGGTCCTACCTCCAGGGACATGCTGGTCTTCAGTGGGATTCTAGACGTGATCAGGGAAGTGGGCTGGGCTGATTCTTCTGTTACTTCTACCTGATACTTGGCACAGCACTAAATTGATACTCAAATTCTCGTTGAATTGAAGAGGTTTTGGTGCCCTGCTTTCTTAGATCTGGCCCTGTGGGGAGTGAATAAAATGGATTTTCAATAATAATAATAATCATAATAAATTATTAAGAACTTACTGTAAGTACTTACTATAGTCAGACACCAAAGCTAAGTGGATTACCTCTAAGTATCTCTTTTAATCCTCCCAATAATTTAGGATGCAGGTACAATTGCCTGTCAATCTGTTGACGAGGAAATGGCGGCTCATAGCGGCCAGTTCAAATGCTGGAAGCCACATAGTTGTAGGTAGTGGGGCTGAGTTCAAATCCACCCTAGTCCCTTCCCTTGACTCTTTTCCCTGAGCTGGTCAATAGCTCCTCATAAGAGGCAAATGCAGTGGTAACGGCCAATACCACTTGGGTCTGTTAACTGGCTGGGTTTGGGGAGGAACCATAGAGGTGTAGAAATTGTCTTCTTTGTTGAGTCAGTTCCTGGTTGGGGGTCATAATACCAATTGAATCAGTTCCTCGGTATAGGCCTCTGGTCTGGGTGGGTCAGCCATTCCACTGGAATGCAGGGCCTGGAAGGTATCTCAAAAACAAGCCCTAGGTTTCATAAGGCGATGGTATCTATGGGGAAAGTTAAGAATCTTTATCATCATCAGCTACGTGACTGCTGAGTAGCCATTAAAGGGAAGCAAACAAGGGGACAGTGGCTGGTTATTATCATTATTTTTAGCTGTGCCTGTGTCTTTGCAGAAATTTAGGCTCTTACCACAGTTCTTGCCTTGCACGCCTTTATTCATTTGTAAAGGGTGGTTTCAATTTGGTCCCCACATCGTCCAGTGAGCTGGGCAGGGGAGGTATGGCTGTGTTTCCCTTGAGGAAGGAGATGCAGAGAGGACCGTGGTGTGGGAGGGGTGAGGTTGGCCTAGAGCAGGGGACAGCTGCAACCAGATGTGTGCCTCGGTCTCCTTCCCGTGTTAGCTTCTCTCTTTGGCTTGGCCCTTGCAGGGGTGGGTGTCAGGCCTGGGTGGCCTTGGGGTCTCCAGGTCTTGGGGCTGCGGCTTAGAAGACGGTGGGAGCTAGGAGTCAGTCATAGAAACTTCAGTCTCCCACTTGGCAACAGTAATGATGTTTGGAGTATTTTTTTCATTGATAAAATATGCAAACATGGAAAGCCACAATGGATTTGCCAATGGTTTTGTAGGAGGAGATGACCTTGGCCTAATCTTTTCTTCCAAAGGAATATACTGTCTGATATCCAGCTTTATGTAATTATTAGCACAGAGCACAAGCTGTACAATAAACTCGATTTAATCTTTTTTATTACAATACCCAAAACCCCCACATTTACTAACTTTAACTTCCTTATTCTCCCTTTTACCCCAACAACGTGCCTTAGCCAACTGGATAAAGGCAAGATTGTGAGATCCAAGTCCCTACCAATGGGATGAGACACAGCCCTAGGTCTGCGTTAGGGATAAAAAGATGAAGAACTTTCCTGTAGCCCACTGCTGACTGGCTGCTTTTGCTGCCGCTACGTGCCCTTCTGATCAAAAGTAAAGATTTTGCCTTGCCAGACAATTTGCAGTGTCTGTTTTCTTAACCACACCACAGTTACTTCTAATACTTCTAATAAATTTTTATTTTATGGAGCAACAAAAGCATCTCTACAACCTTAGCAAATGGTAACTTTTGCGTGTGAGAATGTAACGAATTCACTCTCCCTGTAACTTCTAGCGTGGGACTGCATCACAGGCCCTCTTATGATTGCTGTTTCCCCGTTCTCCACCCCTGCCTGTCTCTCCCCTCATCCTCACCCCAGGTTTGTAAGGAAAGCTTTGGGGGAAGACTCATTCCAGGGCCACCTGCCCCGGTGTTTGGAATGAGGGCCTTTTGGGGTCTCAGGTGAGAGGGTAGACCACCCTGGAGGAAGATCTCCCAGAATAGAGCCTCGGTTGCTGGCTGTCTTACCCAAACAGGAAGTTCAACAACAGGAGTCAGCATCAGATAGAGCTGCCACAGTTACCCTGAGCAGGGGCGGGATGGAGTTCAGCTAGGTGGCCTTGTGCTCATGAATACATGGGGGTGGGGGGGAGGCTGAGACAACGGGATTTTGCATAACATGCACATAGGTTTGGGAAGGGGTGAGGTCTTCAGGTACTTTTTACCAGGACTGCGGTTTAGTTCCTCCTTTCCCTGGTCTTTAGTGGCCTGGCAGACGGTGGGCACTCACCATGCTTACGGTCTGGGGGCCATGCGCCCTGCCTATGAGACAGCGGGAGAGGTGGAGTGCAACTTTACCTTGCTCTTGGCATTGCATGTGAGAGAATGAACCAGGTGAGGTTTCTGTTCTCTCCTTTACAGATAGGCAGATGAGCCTTTTGATTTTGAATTCTGGCCTCTCTTGTTGTAAGGAGCAAACAAAAATTTTATATCCAGTTGCACAGAACACGACCTTGTGGAAATAACTGAAGATTATCCAAACGGGAGCAAGCAAAGGCTCCTTATTCAGAGCTTGCTGCAGGGAGGCCACTATCACTTGCATTTGGCAGAGACTCAAAGGCAGACAGAGAAGTGGGAAAGGAAGTGAGAGCTGCAGGTGAGCCCTAACCCGAGGCCGTTTGGGTGGGGAACCTGCAGGTGGCTAACTAGAAATGGGGCCTCCTCTATAATTGGCTAGGGGGGCATATTTGGCTTTCTCTGGTAGGTCCTAAGTTGGAAGCCCATGAGTGTGCATGGGGGAGGGCAGCTGTCAGTTATTGATCAAGTATTGGCTGTTTTGGGCTAACTTACAGGGGTTGTTTGGCTTCTTGGAATCATTGCTAGAGGTGGTACTCTGACTTCCTGAGCTGGTTGCTATAGATATTGGGTTGGTTTCCTGCACTGGTTGCTGCAAATTGGGGGGTGGGAGAGGTGGGCAGGGTCAGAGTTCTACTTTTATATGGTTTGGCCTTTGTCTGTTTGGATATCTAGTCTCCTACCTGCATTCCCCTCCAGGGAGTCTGGGCCCATTATAGGGGATTAGTCTGGACTGACTCAGATGTGGGGGAAATGGGAGAGCAAGGGTGGAGCCAGTTTTGTATTGAAGCGAAAACTGTGTTTCAATGGAAAACTATGCATCACCTACACTGTACCTCCTGGGTGGGGTTATCAGAGTTTAGCCCCATTCATTATCTCGGAGCTATTCTGCAACTCTTAGGAGATACGGCTGATAGACATGAACTATGTCCTGTCTGGTAGTGATTTCACTGGATTTCCCCTACTTTCTTGGGAAAACCAGTTTTGTCTCCATTTGCAATTCATCCTAACATTGCTTTTCCTACATAAATTTTTGCTGTTTTGACTTTTCATTTGATCTGGTTATAACATCTGCTTGCATCCCTTGTATCATATGAGTAAAATAAAACCTTTAATAATACATATTTATTTTTATATTTGTATGGGAGTCATGATTTTACCTGTTTTCAAAAGTATCTTTTAACACTGTGTGTATATGTGTGTAGGAAGAGGGCGGGGGAGCCAGTTGGCTACGGGTGTCCCTGGAGACCACTCACAGAGCAGGGTGGCCTTGAGCCTGGCACTGTGGGCTTTGGGCTGGGCTTGTGCTCAGACAGCACTGAAAACGTGCTGAGGCCCTCCCTGGGGGTTCTTGGTTGACCTTGGGGGAGGAGGGGCCCCTCCCTGGATTGACTGAGACTGAATTTCTCACCAGCTCTGACACAGGTATGTGTCTGTGATAGGGAAGTTGTGGGAAGGGAGGTCGGGGCAGGATTTTATTTGATGTGGAAAAATAAGGAAATGTGAAATTTCTTGCATCTAAGATTTATGGAGCCAATACCATCACTGCTTGGTCTGGGCTTGTGAAGAACGTTTGTTGGTGCAACGTGTCTGCACAGACTCACAGCTCCAGTTGATTTAAAGGCAAGGCAGGCTTTAGAGAATTGGTGTGTAAAATACTGCTAAGAAAGGGAAGTTTATGGAAGGTGATTTTAGGGATCCGATTTCAGACTCTGAATGACTAAAAACAACAGCAATAAAAGTTGCACCACAAAGACTTCCTGAAACAAAACAGAATCAAACTCTGCAATCCCAGAAACCTTTCCAGGGGAAAGAGAGGTACGCAGGGAACACAGAAAGGGCTCCTGCCCCAAGCCCGGGTCTGGCTTCTGAGACCTGTTGGGCTGACAGGAAAGGCAGGGAGTGGGGCAGGTCGCACTGAAGATTCTGAAAAGCATGAAAACCGGAAACTGAGGGCATTTGGGGGCTGACATGTCATCCTTGCGGAGGAGGGCTAGGACCTCAGCTGGTTGGCTCATCTGATATGCTGGGGCAATGGCAGAAATAATCTTGCCAAGGAAATGCCCAAGGTTCATGATGCACATTCTTCGGGGATTTTGGCTGGGTGACTGAAGACTTGAAAACACACCCAAACACACCTTTGGGCAGCTATTAGAAAACTGGTTGTTTGAGTTTCTTAAAAATCTTCCAGGTATGGGCTGAGGTTTGGGACTTTAGTTCCCTGGGGACTGGCAGAAGGTCTTTGGTCTTGGAAAATGAGAGACCGAACATGTAAATGGACAATGGCCAGAACATATATAAAAATAGAACTCTGACCCCATCGTCTGCAGCAACCAGCCCAGGAAAATAACCTGTTATGCACAGTAACCAGCCCAGGCAGCCAGCCTGCTCTAAGTCCGGCTCGTAGGACGTCAGAGTACTTCTCTAGCAACTGGTTCAGGAAACCAAACAATAACCTTGAAACAGTTGGCCCCCAATGGCCTGCACGTGGTTAGTCACTGCCAGCTGCCCTGATGTCTGCCCCGGCTCCCAATTTACAGTCAGCTGGAGAAAGGCGACTGTGCCCCTCCAACCGATCACATGGTTGCCCTGTAGGGCCAAAGAGGGAAACTTCCCCTCTGCCTTCTGTCGTTCCCTGAAGATGAACTGACAGGAGGCAGATTAACCGGAAAGAAAAGCATACAATTTATTCAGTGTGCATAAGCATGGGGGCACAGGCAACCCAGTGAGCTATGGGTGCTCATATATTCTTCAGAGGGGAAGAAGAGATGAAGACATGTGGCACTTTTGAGGGGTAATCAATGACTTTGGGGAGGATGAATGGGCCCAATGCTCAGACAATGGTTAGCAAATGATTCTCTTTGGGATCTGAACAGGATTGGGGAACAATTTTTTGGGGCAAAGTTTGTGTGGGTTTGATTTTCAGTCTCTTCCTTTGCAATATCAATTTTAATCTTCTCTAGTTAATGAAATTTCGGGGAAGGCAATTGCATTCCTCTTTGGTGGCTCAAGTTTCTAGGTGGGTAAGGGAACTTTAGAGAACAGCTTCATTCTGTGCTTCGGGAAAGACAGAGGATTTGGGCTGAGGGAGGGGAGAGTCAGAGTGACCTTGAGCCTCGAGACTGCTTCTTAAGTTCTTTGTGTCAAAGTGCCATATTTTAGGGTATTGTTTTCTGGGCCCCAGCACCCCGTTAGCTCGCCTGAGCTCCCCACCCCAACAGCCTCCCAGCAGGGCACACCCAGGGCCTCCCTTCCATCCCCTGTGAAGCTTTCCCAGTCCCCGGCCTGCCTCTGCCACCATGCAAGAGCTGGGGGCTGACTCCCTGCTGGCATAGCAAACTGAATAAATAGCCTCTGCTTGTTCTCACTGGGTTGGTCTTCATTTATTTCCAGGAGAGTATGGAGGGACCTGTGAAGAAACTTAAAACAAAGTGGGCCAGGCCAGCTCTGAGGACACTGGGCTCAGCTTCTCCCAACTTCCCTCAACTCCTGGGGTCAGAGGAAGGACGGGAGGCGTGGGGAGAACAAGGCTTGGGGACAATTTTAGTGGCTCCTCCTGAGGTCCTGAGGACAGGGAGGCACGAGGAATTTCCACAAGAGTCTGAGTCCAGACTGCTGCTTGGGCTCCTGGAAAGCTTCAGAGAGCAGCCCCTGAACGCCGCCTGCTGAGCCCAGGGTCCCTGGTACCTGGCCTACAGGCCTGTTTGGCTGCCCTCGGTGACCCCAGGCACGTGCAGAGGGGCTGCGACTGGGAGGAGCCAGGAACCGATGGGAAAACCAGCCAGGTGTGGACCATATTACAGGGCTGGTGAGAGACTTTTTTAATTTAAAAACTTTAACATAATTTTAGAGCTTGGGAAAAGTTGCAAGGATAGTAAACAGAATTTCCATATCACGCAGTTCCTCCAATGTTGACATTCCATTGTATTTACTTTATACTTCTCCTCGTTCTGCCCGCCATGTGTGTATATTTGTATTTTTTTCCTGAATCATTTTAAGGTATGATTAGGCATGCCTCTTCACTCATGAATACTTTACAGTATATTTCCTGTAGACAAGAAATTCTCATATAACCACAGTACAATTATCAGAATCAGGTAATTAGCGCGATACTATTATCTAATATGTAGACCTTCTGTAGACTTTCCCATTTGTCCCAAGCATGCCCTTTAAGGCAAAAGAGAATACAAAATCATTTGTTGCATTTGGTTGCCATCTCTCTTAAGTGTCCTGTAATGTGGAATAGGCCTTTCTTTGCATTTCATGATATTGACATTTCTGAAGAGTGTTCACCAGGGACTCTGCAGAAGGTCCATTCTTTCTGTCTGGCATTTGCTCGTGACTAGATGCAGGTTGACACCTTTGGCACCTTTGCACCTGCAGGGGAAGGCTGAGCTCTTCTCAGTGTGCCAGGTAATTGGCTTTAAGTCATGTCAGCACCTACGTGTGATGTCACGTGTGGTACTGAGGTTAAGCTCTACCTCAGATGCTACAAGGATTCAGTTCAGAAAGCTCACGCCAAAGGGGTCAGCTGGCCTTTGAGGCACATCCAGAGGAGGCTCTGTAACTTGTGTCTTGATTAGCAGCCAACTGAATGTTAGAGTGGGTTTTTATTGGTGAAAATGGTGACCTATAAATGGTGATGGTACAAGTTAGAAATGGGCTCTTGTTGCTGAGATGGAAGGTATCTGAGGTGTGTGTGTGGGCTAAACAATTTTTGAGAGTACTCTCCGCTCTTCCATACATATATGGATATAGAACTGGAACTTTCTTGAGCCTATAAAACAGGATGTATGAGCATTTTTGGTCCCTGCTTGCTAGTGAACATTTAGGTGAAAAATGTCTGTATGTACATGAGGCCGAAGTTGATCGTAGGCTTGCTCTCCTGGCAAGCTGGTGTGGCAGGGAGTTGCCACTGCAACAGAGCAGACCTTACCAGTGCTGTCACCGAGCACTTAAGAAAGCCCAAGAGCCCTTCTTGTAACTGTGCTGGAGGTGAGTTGGGAGGCTAATGCCATCCTGCAGTAACAGGCAGAACACATGGGTGATCATGCAAAAGCTAAGTCCTGCTCAGAGCGTGGAGCTGTGGTTCTTTAATTCAGCTGAACATTGGAATTCCCCTGGCATCTTGAAAAATTCCTGATGCCCAGGCAGACTCCAGACCCGTAAAATCAGAGCGTCTGTGGTGGGGCTGATGTCCTTGCACCCAGGGGCAGGAAGAGACTGGAATGTCCTTCTAAGGGTGGATGCCGGGTAGGCCAGGGAGCTCCTTCAGGGGGCCTCCTTCTCTCCACATCTTGGAAGGGCGCAGGTATGAACAATGGGGGAACATGGCTCTGACAGAGAGGGTCCGGCTGGAGGTTCAGGGTGGGGTTTGGCCTCCAGGACAGGCCAAATCCAGTCCTCACACACTTGCTGTAAAGGCTCCTCGGTACCCACAGCGGGAGGAAGGTACCAGTGGGGAGAGGTCCATGTTTCAGGGTCTCTGGAAGGTAAGGATTCTGTCTCGGGTCCAGTCGCGTTGCCTCTTCTCTTGCTTCTGTGGCCTGGGCTGTGCTGGCCTAGTGCCTGGCCCCGCTCGGCCTCCTCCTCTGGGGATCTGGCACAGGGAGCTAACATCATGAGCCAGCCCAAGTCTTTTCTGCAGGAAAAGCCTGTTGAGATATCATAATCCATATGGTTCTCAAAGTGGCAGGAAGGTTCTGAAAGAACAAATGCAGGAATGTCCCTTTCACCTCTGAAGAGGAGGGCAGCAGGACTTTGGGTTCAAGTTCTGGCTCCCTTGCTCAAAGGTCAGGGGCTTTTGCATTTCAGGGGTAAAAGCCAATGTTCTCAGGTGGGATGGTTGGGAGCACAGGCTCACTGACCAAGGTTGTCCTGGAGGGGGCCTTGTCTGGAGAGGCAGGAAGGGCCGTCCTGGGAGAGAGAGAGTGGGACCAGCCTGCAAGGGGGCCAGCCACTGGGCACCGGGCAGGTGAGTGGGCATGCAGGATGAGAGCCTGGGCTGAAGCTCTGGTCTGGGCTCAGTGGACAGCCCACTGACGGTGGACAGTGGCAGCCTGTGGCAGGGCCCATGTCCTGTAGCCACAGAACAGTATCCTGACTTTTAACTACATGAAACTCCCCTAGACCCCTCTCCCTACAGAACTGGGACCAGGTTTTGGTGTGACCCTGCCTGCACTGCTGGGTGAGTAGTTAGGCGCATTCAGAGGGCCTTGTCGGAAGATGAGAGGTGTTGTCAGCTCAGATGGGGCCGTTCTGAATCTCTGACCATGTACAGAGAGAGCAGAGACTCAGTCTTGCAGGCATGGGAGGCAGCACCTTCCACTGCTGTGGGCTGACAGCCCTGTTCCGCAGCTGCCACCGGGAAACCCAGGAATTCTTAGGAGCCCTATCGCTCTGACTTCTCGGCTCCATCCACCCAACCTGAGCAAGCAGTTATTAACAGCTCACCACCATGAGAACCAGGGCTCCGAGGAGTGCAGAATAGGCCAGACTAGGTAGAGGTGTTGCTCAGAGTTGGACCAGCAGCCCTGGCAGTTGGGGGAGGGCGGGAGAGGGTCAGGAGGAAGAGGCTCCAGCAGGGATCCCAGTGGGGGCTCGGGGGTTGTGTCTGGCAGGAGAGGGGAGCAGATCTGCGAGTAGGGAAGAGGGTTTGGAGCTATGAGGCACTCCTGGGTTGGAATCCTGGCTCTGTCCCTTGCTATCTGAGTTACTTAGGCTTACTGACTCGGTTTCCTTGTTGCCTCAGTCAATGAGCTAATACTGCTCACCGCAGGGAGGCTGGGGCCGTTAAATGGGCGATGTGTGTCATGTATTGAACCCAGTGCCTGGAGAGAGTGTGAGTTTTGTAAACATTAGTTCCCCATCTCTCCTTCTGACCTTCTGACCATGAGGAGGAAGTCAAGAACTCAGTCATCAGAACCAGCGATCTGTGGGGACCGTCTGCCTCCTTGGGGGTCTGTCTCCCAAGGACAGGCCAGTCATCAGGACCACATGAGCAGGCATCAATCACCCAGGGATGTCTCTGAAAGAGTATCGGGGCTGCTTTCACCAAATGCCACATCCCTCCTGCTCCCACCTGCCCTCTACCCCCTATCACTCCCTTCCGAGCACTGGACCAGTCTCCTGGCCTCCAACCTTGCCCCCCCAGGTGCCTGGCCCCGGATGTCTGTACAGAGCTAGGAAGGCGGCTCCCGCAGGTCTCGTCCTGACTCGGGAATGGGGCTTGGCAGGAAAAAGGTCAGCGGCCTGGCGAGGCTGACGAGACCCTGAGCCAGTTGCCTGGGGCTCCCTGAATTCCCTCGGACTGCAACAGGCTGGGCCCTAGCACCTCGGGTGGGGCTGTGCACATGGGTGGGGACTCAGAACCTGTGCCGCCAAGCCTGGCTGCAGGGTGGTGTCACCGCTTCCAGGTGGAACCCTCCTCTCACTACCAGCCGTCTCAGTACCTCCAGCCACACCTCAGGCCGTGTCCTCCTGTCCCTCGCACTCGCCAGTGGCATTAGTTTTGTAGAAGTTGCTGACATTTACTGAGTGCTTCCCTTTGTGCCCAGCCTTTTCTAAATGCTGGTTTAATCCTGAAACACCCTAGGTAGATACTATTCTTGCCTCCACTGCACATAGGACAAAACCGAGGCACGGGGAGGTTAAGCCGATGCCCCCTGCTGTGAACTAGGACGGAGTCAGACCCATCTTTGCACTTGACTCCAGGAGCAAAGCCGGCGCCTCGGGAATGCTTGTTAAGCTGGGCTGAGTTAGTGACTGACGCTGCTTTGTGTGGTCTGACCCCACTTTTGCTTCCTGGGGCCTCTATTTTTAGGGTGGCTGTTCAAGATCAGCAGGTAGACTCTGCTCCTGGGGTGGGGCGGGGGGCTGCGCTTCCACCCAGCACCCCGAGTTGGAGCGGGCTGTGCCAGGTCTGGATCCAGCGCCGACCCCAGCAGTGTGCAGCTTTGGGGAGGGCCTCTCACCTGCCTCACCTGGGAGGGCATTGTGCCCTGGCTTCATTCCACTTGGCAGGAGCAGCGAAGTCACTCACTTCTTCATGCAATGGAACAGGTTCAACCCCCCAGAGTAAAATAGTGGTTATAAAAAGAAAGTGGTAAACAAACCCATCCCATCTCTGCAGGGTACATGGCATTCTTGATTGAACTGTTCTGTTGCTACATGCTGGGGAGCTAGGGGATGTTTCAGTCTTGTTAGAGACGTTTGCCATCTTTTTCTGTCTATTTTAATCTTCTGAGAAGGGGCAACCAATAAAATGTTGCCTATTCCAGTTTCGCAGAGCTCTCAGCTAACCTGCACCGCGACATGCCAGTGGGCACTGTGCCCCTGAGACCAGCATCACCCCGCGTGGCCTGGCCCTGTGCTCAGAGGGCAGGAAGCCTAGTCTGGAAAATGAATTTTTCCATCTGCTTTTTCAAAAAATTGCTGTCAAAGCTCAAATACATGTGGGGGTGAAGGGGTGGCTTCGGCCTGTCCCCGCTGAAGTCCCACCACCCGTCTTTGTCTATCAATGATGAATGGAGACGGTGCCCTCGTGTGCCTAGGAGGCTCTTGCTAGCCAGACAACTTGTGGGTTTATGGTTCTAAAGTACAGAAAAAAAACCACACAATGGTCTGACTATGTGCTCCCAAGCCCTCGCTAGTATTCTGCCTAGTTCCACTAGTACTTGGACCAAGATAGCTGAAAAGCTTGGACAGCTCCTCAGGGCCTGTGAGAGTGGGCCCAGATGGCTCCTGCCTTGTGAGCCCAGAGAAGACAGAGCTCCAGGCCGGGGAGCTCATGGGCTTTGAGATTCCACAAAGGATTGATGGCTGGGCCCACTGAGTCCTGAAAGGCCGGTAGTTTCCTCCCCAGCCCTCAACCAGGGCTGTAATAAATTCTGGGCATGAAATTCTTCAGCACCCCTTCCCGGGGCTGACTGCTCTGGGACCAGGCCCAGGAGCGAGGGTCAGGTGCACGTCTGCCCGTGTGCAATCTTAACATTGTCTTCTTGGTGATCTTGGCCACTGGGAGAGTGGCCAGGACGACTGTCCCAGTCATTTATCCTCCTGAGGCTGTGACGGGGCAGGAGTGGGGCTGCTTCCTTGGAGCACTAAAGTAGAGGTTCTCTCTTCCCCATTCAGAAGCTGGAAGGGAAGACATGAACTCACGATTCAGGTGACAGACTATTACTGCCTGTTAGGAACTGCATGTTTTTGTTTCTTCCAAAATTCAAAATTCAAATGTTGACATCCTGACCTGTGAGGTCAACAGTATTAGAAGGTGGGGTATTTGGGAGGTGATTAGGTCGTGAGGGTGTAGCCTTCACGAATGGGATTAATGCCCTCATAAAAGAGAATCGCTCACCCTCTTCTGGTCACGTGAGGACACAGGGAGAAGGTGGCTGTCTGCAATGAAGAAGAGGGCCCTCGCCAGAACACGGCCAGGCTGGCACCCCGATCTCGACTTCCAGCCTCCAGAACTGCGAAATAAATCTCAAATTCCTGCTGTTTTATAGCCACACTGTCTAAGGTACTTTGTTATGTGCAGCCTGTGCTGACTAAGGCACTGCCCTGTTTGATTTGCAGTCGTTGCTTTGAAAAGCGGGTCAGCTTCATTGAGAGTGGAATGTATATATTTTCAAAAGCAGTTGGAAATCTATCAAGTACATCCTGGAAACGGATTCAGGCTAAGAGTGTTTTGAATAGAGGCACGTAAGACAAATAATTGTGATTTGTTATCAATGTGTCATTACTTTATGGTCCATGACTGGTTTTCTTAAGTATGTAGTGTGTACCCTCTATAATTTTGTTTGTAGTTTTTACTTAGCAACCTTTTTCATGTAGATGGAATCAGAATAAATTTCACCCTAGTCCTGCTCCAAAAATGCCAGCATTATTGGTGCCCCTACTTCTACTGAGTTAGTGTGGCCAGCTCAAGGCTTAGAGACCCTGGGGTGATGCGCTGCAGGTGCCGTGGGGGAGAACAGATGATGCCAACTGCCAGCACGGAGTCCAGTGGGAAGTGGTGTTGGGATGACTCTGCCTTGTGGAGGGAACTGTCTAGCGCAGAGGACCTGCCTGAGTGTTGCGTATAATGCGTCTCGCTGGCTATAACGAAGCCATTTATTTATTCACGTCTTTGTTATTGCCATTTTCCTCCACTGGAATGAGGGTCCTTAGGGCCTAGAACAGCACTGAGCTTGGAGCAGGTGCTCAAAAGCATAACGTGTTAGGAAAATGAATGAATGAACGAATGAATGAATGGGGATGCTGACGCAGACCTGGGTCCCTTGTGAGCTTGGTTAGTGTGAATTGGAGTCTGACACCCCTGGCTGTCCTGATTAGACACTGAGGGTCAGACACTGGAAGCGCAGCTATTCTGTGAGGCCCATTCTGACCTGGCCTGGCAGCCTCGGCTTCACCTCTGTCTTCTTAACCGTCCCCTACGAGACCACCCTGGAACTTTTACCCTTACTTGCTTTTTCTCCCCGTGAGAGCCAAAGACACAAACAGTGGAGACTGAGCAGTATATCCCTCCACCCTGGCAGGCAACACATCGGAACCCCCTGGGGGCTTAAGAGGTGTTGATTGGCCAGCATCAGCCTCTTCCCTTTCTCTCCCTGGGGCACTGCTTCTCCCGCTACACTGGCCTGCCCTTCACTGAGCTCTGGGCTGTCCCTGACCAGGTGTAGACAAAAAAAGTTTAATTACTTTTCTCAGCCCAAAAGAGATTGGGATGCTTCAAAAGGTGTTCTACCTGAGGGGAAATGGGTCGCCCAGATGGGGAACTAAAAGCACTGGAGTGGACACCAGAGGCGTCTGGACCTGAGGTGTGGCCTGGGAGGTGACCAGAACGTGGTCTCAGGATTGCAGCAGCTGGAGCAGAGCTGAGGGCCGAGCTCACCCTCGCTTCTCTCTGTGCGTCTCTCTCGCTCTTTCCTCTCTGAACCATGGGGCTTCTGGCCCCTCTGGGTGCCTGGAGGGACGTGGTGGCCCCTCTGCCCTTGCGTTTACACCTTAGACGTGCAGCTCCTTGCAGAGGCTGACTCGTCTCCGTCTGGGACCCAATTCCACATTCCTAAGAAAAAGCACATGACAAGCCTGACTCGGGGGTCAGCCCTCCAGGCACTAACATTCTGGTGACTCAGGGAAGGGTGGACTGTAACAGAGGCGCTGTTATTACGTAGGTGTGTCCAGGCCAACAGAGCAGGGGGAAACTGCCATCGAAAAGAGAGTATGTCGCACAGCTCCCAAGAGGAGGGGGCAGCCCCGCCGGCCACACGGGAAGCATGGGGAGGGTCAGGAGACAGAGGGAGCGGGAAATGCCTTTATTGTACTGGAAGGAAGAGGTGAGGCAGAGAAGGCAAGCTTAGGTAGGGCCTGTTGGTTTGAATAATTTCAGTGGGCTCTAGTTGTCCGGCTCCTGGCCGGGGGGGCAGTGACTGGGGCAGGTGGAGAGTGGCTTCCCTGGAGGCTTTGGGTCAGTTGGTTTGGGAAGTGTGCCATGGACAAGCGGTTCGCCACCTCTAGGAACTGGTTAGTCTTGGGAGGGGCAGTCCCTCCTGGGCCAGCGAGGCCCAACACCCCCCCACCAACCCTGAGATATCAAAGCATCAGAAGACAGAAAATAAAAGACAGGGTCATTACAGGGCGGTTTGCAGAGAAATGGGGAATTGCCAGCTCTGGGCTGGGCGGACGTTGAAATGGTATACCCTACAGATCCATTTGAAAGTCTCTCTCTGTAAAGATGTGTCGGAGTGTAGCTGCTCCTTGTCTCTAAGCTCAGCCAGTCCCTCCTACGCCAGGTGAGGGGCCTCCCCACCTTCCTTTTCTTCTCTGGGGTGCCCCTTCTTTGTAGTTTGGGGACAGGGGCTGCTGTGGCAGGGTGTCTTCACATCCCCAGGGGGAAAATGCAATTGCTTTGGCAGCCCTGGGCAAAGTGGAATGCTGTGGTGACCACACCGAAAACTGGCGTGCCAGCATGTGACGGGACGCCAGGGGAGTGTGGATTCCCCTTCGTGTTTGACTTCAGATGAGGCCACTGTGCCAGCTGCCAAAAACTGTTGAGCCAACACGCTGAGCCTGCCCGTGGCTGCCTGCCCCGGGGGAGAGGAGTGTTTTGATGACAACAGTCAAACTCAGGGCCTGCATGAAGTTTGCGTGCCTGACAGCCAGGCTAGCCCGCGGGCACTCAGGTGGGGTTTGTAGGAGAGCGTTATTTTCTATAACGTGGCACACACTGAGAAGGCAATGGGTGTGTTTGGACCCTGCGTGGTGATTCAAACACCATCTCTGCTTTTTGGAAGCAGGGGACTCAGATGTTGGCTGAACCAAGCAAAGTGACCTACATGCTGCTCAGAGACTATTAGAGAGCAGAGGAAGTCTCATGAGTCAAGGAAAGAATTGCCAGGAAGTGGGAAGATACTACAGAAGCTGGGGATATAATAGAGCCGGGCTGCGGGGCGCAGGGTTGAGGGGTGTGAGAGTGGCCGGAAAGGCCATTTGATCCAAGACTCACAGTCACAAAGGCTGAGGATAGTGACTTTGAGGTTTTATCTCCAAGCGAGTTATGCATATGAGGTTTGTTTGAGTCCTAACGCATTTATTTTCTAAATGTAAACTTTCAGAATAAAGTCTGGTGCCTGTTGCTGTGTTTGGACGTGGGTCTTTAATTTTGAATACACTGAGAGCTTCCAAATGGCAGCGGCTGCGGCCTCTCTTCTGGCCTGCTGGAGGCCCTGCCAGGTGCTGGCTGGAGGCAGTCACTGTTGCTCAGGAGCAGTGATGGGAGGCTGGGCATGGCTGGGGGAGCTAGAATGAAGGGTAGCAATTCACTGAAAAGTAAACACACACCCCTAAACACACACGTGCACTTACACACATCTGAGAGTCCTGAGGAGAGACCTCATCTTTTTTTGGTATCGCCTCCATTGTGAGTCTAAAGTCAATTCAATTAATCAGCTCTTAGCAATTTTTCCTTCTAACAGGAGCTTCAAGGAGCCACTGGGACATTGAGTGGCATGGCTGATGGGGTTGGTGGGTAGTGGGGGGCTGAGAGGAGGGAAGGCCAAGGAGGAGGATGGGTTAAGGGTCGGTTCTGGTGTTAGCTATTGACTAGGATCCAGTAGTCATTGTCTGAAAGTCATTCCACCATCTCTTCCTGCTGAGCCTGAGCCTGGGGGGAGTTATTCCAGCATCAGATCACATGTCCATGAGCTTCAGGCTGGAGCTGCACTCTGAGGTGCTGTGGAACAAGCACAGTGTCAGCCGCCATAGGTGGCAGCATCTTCCTTCCAGGGGCATAACAAAGATGGACTTCATTGTGTCTGTGAGCTCATCACGACTTGGAGTCTGCTCTGTCAGTTTGGACTGGATCAAGAAGCGATTGGGACTGTTGGTAAAGAAAAGCCAATCAGCCTCTTCTGGGAGGGGGGATACTTGAGCTGGTTCTTAGCGGCACAAATGATAGCAGGATGAATAATCATTGTGTTGCTCACTGACACAGGATAAAAATCAAATTCCTGTCATGAGGAACTCTCCTTCCTTTCTGGTTCTAAGGGAAAGGAATTTTTTTCTTCTCTTCCCTGGATCAGAGTCTGCGGGTCCAGCTCAGTGAGTGGCCTGTCAGTGCCCTGTGCGGTTGGCTTCTAGGGTTTCTTTCTGGGACAGACCTAGAAGGAGGATGGGCAAGGCCAAGGGAGCAGGGGCTTCCACCCCCTGCAAGGGAGACAGACTGGAGCAGGTGGGGCCTGCCTGGAGCCCCCTGAGCAGAGGGACAGCTTGGTGGTGCAGATGGCAGAGCAGGAGAGTGGAGCGCTCTGGACCCTGGGTACTGGGTACTGGGTTGGGCCTGGGTGGGTTGGAAGGAAAATGGACAGTGGCTGTTGGTGCCCATTTTCCCTCCAACCCACCCGGCCACAAGACCCAGAGCACGGACGAGAGGACAGCTGGAACCTGGTCCCACTTCAGGGCTTCTCTCTCCTACGAGGGCACCAGGCCCAATCCGGTACCCGGTGCCCAGAGCATGCCACTCTCCTGCTCTTCCACCCATGGGTGGCCACCTGGAAATCTCATCCTTTCCCAGCATCTCTCATGGAAATCCAAGGTGGGAGAAGGAAGTAAAAGGAAAGCCTGGAACAAAAAAGCCCTTCCACTGTGAAGACTGGATCTTCTCTAAAAACAATAGCACAATGAAGTCTCTCCTACAGATTTTAAAGCTCTATGCATACTTTGTCTAAGCTTTCTAGACACCTTTAGCTTTAGGTGTGAAAGGAATTGTGGCATTCCAATTCATATTAATGCAGAGCCTTTTTTTTTTTTTATGCTTTCGTGTAGAATTGTAAAGCTCAAACCACAAGGACTGGACGGAATCTATGAGCTTGTGGTAAGCCGAGTAACGGAGCCCAAAGACGTCCATGTCCTAATCCCTGGAAGCTGTGAACATGTTACTACCGTATATGTCAAAAGGTACTAAGACAGAGTTTTTTCTGCTATTGTCCAGTTGACCAGGGCAGGCCTTAGAATTTAATTTTGTGGGGCTGATTTCTAAATTTATCCTATGGTTTTGATGACCATATTTTCTTGAATCAAAATGATGGAACGCTGATCTGATAAGAATGAGTGGATTTATGGGGATGGCATAACCGAGTATGTGGAATTGAGGCTGTACCATAAAACTGGGGACAGATAACACCTGTTACAATACATGTCACAGGGGCCAACAGACACCCTCCTTCTCTCTCAAACTCCCTTCTCACCTTCCTCCACCCTCTGGTTTGTACATTATAAGGAAGGAAAAGGAGTCAAAACCTTGCTGCAAGGGCTTTCAGAGGATTCTGTTAATCTCTGAACCAGAACAGACTGTGGAAAGTCCTCCTGGGTCTAAAAAATAAAGAATCATTGCTTCAGTCCTTGCAATCAACATCCTAGGTGACTTTCACCCCAAACCTCAGAGGATTTCGAGATACTACAGAACATTCTGTACCTTGTCCATTTCCCATCAGCTGGTGAAGAAATTGAGCCCAATGTGCTGTTGATGGTGGGAACAGCACAGTGCAGGCCACAAACAGAGCAGGAGGGACACAGGAAAAGTAGCCATTGTTCCTCGAGTTCGACCGCAGGCGTGGGGACTTATTCTTGGCTGACCATTGGGTTTGAGCATTCGTTCTTGAAAAGACTGTTCAGGCGATTCTTGTGACTCTGTGATCAAGTTTTTCCATAAAGAAGTGAGGTTGTGTAAATTCCTCTTTGTAGATCACAAGATCAGCAATTACATTCCGCATGGCCAGAGGCAGATTTCATGATTTTGCTTCCTCTCTTTGACAATATTAAGCTGTGCGCTGCCTGTGTTATTCAGTGAAGAGGATCCCAATCAAGGCAGGTCAGCTGGGAGTGATGTGTTTGGTTGACCACAGAGAGAGTGGGGAGAGAGGAACTCAGTTATTGGCATGTTTTTTTTCTTGGCATGATGCATTTGGTGAGATCTTCCTGCTGGGGGAATTCCTGTCCTTAACACTTATTAGGCTTGACCCCAAAACGTATAGCTCACACTTCAATCTTACCATGTCAAAATGATGGAATCAAAACAAATATTCCACCCTACACTGGTCCTTGGAAAAAGAACAAACATGGATACAATGTAACATTTATACTTTGCCCAGCAAACTCCATTTTGGGGTATTCACTGTTTCCGTAAGAACACCACCCATCATGAAATTACACACACTATAAAAATAATACAGCTTACTTACCTGCAGCTCCCAGATGCCCAGACCTCAGTGTTTTCTTCTTTAAACCAGAGGGTGGATTTGATCTTTGAAACTTTCCATCTAGCTCTAACATTGTATTTTTCTCTGATTTTATTTCTGGGTTTTGACCTCCAAGAGTTACATTCCTTGTTAGCAAAAGGATAAAAGTAGGGCCAGTGGACCTTCTGACTGTGAGCTGTTTGTTCTGGGTATGAAATTCCTAAGAGTTTTCTAGAAGAGTTTCTGTACCTGCCTTTTCACCTATAAAAGTATATGTAGATCTGAATCAATGAGCCAGAAAGTGTCATTAAATTTAATAACATGGATTTTAAGGTACATTTTGAAAAGCAAACATCTTCTCCATCTACCAACAGGGGGATCTGAATTACACCTCTGCCTAAACTAGGTGACACGGCCCGCACATAGGCAGGGGGATATGAGGGGTTTGAGCCCCAGGCCCTGGCCTTCTGGAGAGCCTGCGGCCAAGTCCTTACCCTCTTGGCTTCCTGAGGTCTTTGAAGTCCCGTCCCTGGAGGCCAGTATGGATTTGAGTCAGCGAGGTGGAGGGTGTTGAGAGGCAGGATGGAAATTGGCCCTGTCACCGGTGAGGCTTGCAGGGGATCCGGGTGGCTCTAAGCAAGTGCCTGCAGCAGCTGGGGGTCAGGCTCCCCGTGCCCGGCTCTGTCCTCTCTCTGATGCTGTGGAGGTGATTTGTGGGGGAGGGGCCTGCCAGAGGGGCTAGGAGACATTTGTTTTGTACAGACATGACTTAGCACTGGATTCCACTTTTAGAATACAAACTATTCAGTCAGGCAAACTCCTCAAAAGGCAATAAACGATTAGCAATCAACTCCTTCCTTCACCTAACAATTAAAAATTATATAAGATTCTGAAAAAAACCCCAACCAAACCAAAACATAAGCTTAAACCTTTCTTAGATCCTAGAAGGGTTCTTTGGGTAGAGAGAGGAGAAACAAACTCTCCCACTGGCTAAAGACCAAGGGCCTCTTTTTCTCTTTGATGGGGCCATGGTCGGGCAAAACAAAATGTACATCACTTTAAAACCACCTCTCAGTTGGAAGTACGTAATTTTTGGCGAGTCACAAAAAAATAGGGAAACTTACGCAGAGTTTCCTTGGCCACTTCCCCATCTGGGTGACCACGTACCCAGGACTGCAGCTGGGGGTGCTCCCCTGTGAAGAGGAAAAAGGTGTGTCCACCGCCACCCATTGGGAGCGAGTGACACAGCCAGTTGGGAAATCCTGCGCCAGGAGGTTATAAATCCCTGCCCGGACAGCCGAGCTCCCACTGAAGGTGAAAGTCTGGCCTGGCAGCTTTCCCCAGGCGAGAAGCAACAAGGTGAAAGAATGCAGAGCTGCAGGTAAGAGGCTTCTGAGAGACAGAGAGAGACAGAGAGAGAGTGCTATCTGGGGGTCAGGACGCCTGAGTCCATTCTGATGGATCTCAGGTGACTCCAGACCGCATTTGGGTGATCTTCTTCATCTGTGACTTTCTTCACCTGTGTGAAGGTGACCTTAAGCATTTCTTGACCGTTCTGGCCCTCAGTTTCTCTATCTGTAAAAGAAAGGGCTAGATCCAAGGGTTTCTAAGAATGTCATGTGGTTCTAGGTGTCAGGCAAAAATGTTGTAGGATCTGACAGGAGGAAATTGATTGTCAGATGTGGACTTGCTGAATGTAGAGGCTTTCTTCCTTGGGATTTTCTAGTGTAGAATGTTTGATTTTTAAAAGTATGTGTAGTTTCTCTGATGCCTGAGCTCTCGGTGTCGGCTGAGCAGTGAGGCTGGAGGTTGTCTGTGAGAGGTGGCAGAGCACAGTGGGGGTGCAGCGTGTCCCCTGAGGCTAACTGGCCTGGGCCCAAAGTCCAGCTTTGCCCCTGACTAGCTGTGTGATGTTACACAGTTTACCTATTCAGTTCCTCAGTCTCCCCTTCTGCAAATAGAGGTCTTGATGGTGATGATCGACATAGCCAAAGAATCCGAATAACATAAAGCACTTAGAACAATGGTCGGGACCAAGTAGGTGCCACCTAAATGTTTGCTCTTACTCGTTGAAGCTCCCTCTCTTGAATCCCATTCCTTTTTGGAGCCCCTTCCTCTTCTTCGAGCCCCAGCCTTTCAGCTCTGTGTCTAAGGTGGTGCGATCTTGGTCAGGATCTACCTCTCTGAGTTTCCTGTTGTGTGAACTGAGACAACTGGGTGTCCCAACCCTCCTGTCCCTCCCAGCGCTGCATGTTTGCGGTGGGTGCTGCCAGCTCTCCTCGCTCTGCTTCATCTTGTCTCCCACCAGACTGCCCCTTGCCCTGCCCATTTCTTCAGCTCTGCCTTCCCAGGCCAGTGGGCATCCTTTCTCCTGGCTCACTTGGAATTCCCACATCACAGACGGAAGAGAGCGCCTTCCTTTAAATCTCATTTAAAATCTTGTCCATTTTTACTGTATTTTTCTTGTCCATTTTTTTTGTTTCTTTGTTTATCCCAAAAGGCAAGAAGGAATCTTAGCTTAATGGGTTGGGGGAGCTGGGAGGATAGTGTCTGCCTGGCATGGTCTCAGTTGGCCTGGGAGCCCCCTTCCTGGCCCTGCCGACCACCTTCCCCTCCATGTCCCCTCTCCCACCCCAACCTGCAACGCCTGACTGTTTGACAACCAGAGCTGAGTGATCCAGAAGACCCAGAAACCCTGATCCCTCCTCCCCACCCGCAGGGGAGCTCAGTGGGTCCCTGGAAACAGCACGACGGAAGCAGTGCAAGCAGTGCAGACGCAGGTTGTCTCTTCATGTCGTCCTCACCGCTCTCCACGTGGGGGACGCTCGGTCATGACACTGCCTTTGGCCAGTGGTTCTCAACCTTGAGGCTGCATCAGAATCACCTGGTGGACTTATTAGAACACAGATTGCGGGGCCCAGCCAGAATTTCTGACTCAGGGTGTTGTTTGGGGACCTGAGAATCTGCATTTCTGATAAGTTCCCAGGTGATGCTGATGCCACTGGCCTGGGGACTGCACTTGGAGAACCACTTCCTTAGGAGAGAAGAGGAGTGTCATGCCCAGTGACAAGCCTCTGAGGGAGCTATTTCAGGACGAGGGTCTTTTGAGATCAATGCTTCTCACATCCCTCAGGAATCTTGCTAATGTGCAGATGACTGATTTCTGAGGTGTGAGGTTGGACCCAAGAGTCTACATTTCTCACAAGTGATGTTCATGCTGCTGGTCCACAGACCATACTTTGAGCAGCAGGACTTTAGAAAATTCAAGAAGAGATCTGGGAGCAAGGAAGAAGTTAATGAAAAGCTTCCGGTGGATCCTAAATTTCTAGAGCTAATATTCATCAGAATATTTTTCTCAAATGTCTGTGGTTGGCAGAATTCTGTGATGACTCCTGCTGATTCATGCCCTGGTATAATCCCCTCCCTGTGAGATATTCGAATAGGTGGAATATCACTCCCATGATCAGGTTACTTATATGGCACAGGTGACGGAGTTCTACAGATGTAATTTAGGTTCCCAATCAGTTGATGAACGGAAGACCATGCTGGCTGTGCCTGACGTCGTGGGGTGCGCTCCTTAGGAGAATCAAGTGGTCAGAGAGATCTGAAGCAGAAACAGATGTTCTGTCGTCATGCTGTGGAGAGGGCCACAGGGCAGGAAAACATGGGTAGTGTCTATAGCTGAGAGAGGTCTCATTCAGCAAGAAAGTGGAAACCCCAGCCCCACAATCACAACAACCATGTGAGCTTGGAACAGTACCTCCAACTCCAGCAAGGAACATGGTTCAACTGACACCTTGATTTCAGTCTGTGGGACCCCCATCTAAGCCCAGCCCAGACATCTCACCTAGAGCAATGTGAGCTCACAAATGGGGTTGTTTTAAGTGACTGAATTTGTGATGGTTTGTTACACGGCAACAGAAAATGAATACAATGTCCTAATCCTTCTATTGGTTGCTGTGCATACCAGGTGTACTGCAGCAATAGCTTAACACCACTCGATAGCTTCATACAATACATGTTTATTTCTTGCTCGTGCTGCATCATCATCATTGGTAACTGTGTGGAACAATGATGACTCATGACAGCCCCTCAAGGACCCTGGCCATTTTCAAAACAGAAGTTACAGTGACCATATGTGGGGCTCACGTTGTTCCGACACCAGGGCTGGGAGGGAGGTTACTCCTTCCTATTTACCAAAAGGAGAAACAGACACAGCAGGAGCAGGTGAGCGGATCGGGACAGCAGTAGACCTCAGCCTCCTGTCAGGACCGTGGCCCGTGCTGTGTCCGCAGTGTGGACAGAGCTCTGCCTCGGCGCGGCGGGGGACGAGAGGCAGACTGGAGCACCCCTCCACCCGTGAGGAAATGCACAGGCCTGGGGATGTACTGGTCCTTCCCAGTCACGTGCCATGCGAGCTTCACGGGTGCAGAGAGTGAATACTGGTGGACATGGCTGTGCCTCCCGCATGCTGCTGCTCAGTTAGGTCAGCAGGAATGGGAAGGGAAGGGTCTGCAAGTTTCATGGAGCTGTGCTCACCACCAGGACCAAGCTGCTTGGCACCTAACTGCAGAGAGAAGCCAGAGGGGCTGGGAGTGCGAATGGAACCCTTGTCCATGCCCTCGGGAGAGCAGAGGGTTTCCTGAGAGGACTTTTTGGGTCTGTAGGGAAAACCCAGTAAATATGGACTTTCTTCAGGCTAAAGATCAGGTTTTCTTGTGGTGAGGGGTAGGGGATTTTCCCACACAGAATAGATAAAAATCACTTGGGTTTTTCAGTCTTTTTTTTTTTTTTTTGGTTGACTTTTAGCTTTTCTTGTGGACACACTGGACAGAGGGTTCAGGATAGCTGTCACCTTTGGTGGCTGTCAGAGGACAAGCCATTTTAGGTGGGCACATTTTCCAGTGAGTAGAAGATGATCTTTCAAAGCACAAAAGGAAAATCCTGGCCAGGCCTGGTGGTGGCTCACTTTGGGAGGATCACTTGAGGCCAGGAGTTCAAGACCAGCCTGAGCAAGAGCAAGACCCCGTCTCTACTAAAAATAGAAAAATTAGCTGGGTGTGGTGACAGGTGCCTGCAGTCCCAGCTACTCAGGAGACGTAGGCAGGAGAATGGCTTGAACCCAGGAGTAGGAGGTTACAGTGAACTATGGTGATGCCACTGCACTCTAGCCTGGGAGACAGAGTGAGATCCTGTCTCTAAAAAAAAGAAAAAAAAAAAAAAAGGAAAAAGAAAAGCCTGTCTGTTTTGACATCTTAACAATTTTGAAAGGAATTATTTCTTTTATATGTAATATATATATATATACACACACATATATATATGTGTGTGTGTGTGTGTGTGTAACATGGTGAAAATTTATACTCATTGCAAATTGATGCCAAAAAACACAAAGTACCTTTTCTAGTAACAATCTAATTTGGTTCCAGAGGCCCCTTTTAACTAGGGAAGGAGAACAAAACCTGCCACTACATGTTATCTCCGCCTCAGCTAGCTCCAATTCGCTTCTCTTGGATTCATTCAGTTTCTTTTGGGTAGACACTCAGTCTTCCAGTTTCTCACAGGGCACCTCCCTCCAGCCAGGAAGGAGCCTGAGGATAGGGGGAATGGTGGGGAGGTGGCTGATCCACACGTGCTGACCTGGGAGATGTCCCTGGACCTGCCTGGTCATGCGATGTCCTGCTGAATCTACTGCTGGGGTCCATGGCTGGGAAAACCTGAGCTCTGGTGCCTCTGCTGCTTCAAGCCAATGCTCTGGCTGGCTTAGGCCCACTGGGCCTCTCACTGGCTCCACAGCTCCTCTGTGTCTTGGCCATCACCGTGTTTCTTCCCTGGCTTAGACTTTCCAGGTGATACTCAAAATGTTTAGCAAGTAGTAGGGCATGAGCACCAACCCATCAGACCAGATACTTCAGCATGCCTGTTGCTGGACCAAGAAGATGTCAGGGGAGCACCAGGAACACCAAGATAGCAGAGTGTGGGCCTTGGCAACGTGGTTACATACTAGCAGGTGAGGCAGTTTCCCCATGCTGGGCCACATTGCTCTTTACTGACTGAGTAGCCTGTAGCCTTGGCTCTAGGTCACCCTGTCCTTCATCACAGCAACCCCATCTAAGCCTGGATCTCAGCTCGCCTCCCACTTTCCACTGGGAGTGCAGGAGAAGGTCTGTATCTCTCCCATCAGTGAAGAACTGAGGTCACAGAGAACTGACCTAGTATCCCTTCTACCTCACGGGCCACATCATTATTTCTCTTCTTCCCTGGCATCCCTCACCTCACCATGGTGGGATTCCCCTGGAGACCCAATTTAGAAACAGAGCAAAAGTTCCTCTCTTTTAGCTTCCCTCTCTCTTTCACCTTTTGTTGCATTGCTCTCAGATTTCAAACCCAGAGCAAGGAGCAGGACTGCCTTCCTACTTCCTCTTGTGCTTGGCTTCTTCTACTTCCCATTCCTACCAGGAAGGAACTTCCCCTATGTCATACCCACTTCCTTCCCTCCTTTGTGAGAAGGTCTTTGACCTTCCCCTTTCCTGGGGCCATAGTCATAGAAGAATCTGGAATAACATAAAGGGACGTAATTAAAATAGTATCTTTGTTGCGTAAATTATATACTGTTCCATCCCAGAGAAAGAGGATTTTCAGCAAAATTTAAGTGGTTCTTCATGATTCAGGGAAATCATTAGGAACTTTAACCATTTTGTGCTGCCACATCCTGATATCCTCTGTAGGGCACAGTAACGGGGAGAGGACTGTTTGCGACTGCTCTCAAAGGCCCCAGATTGCTGTACTCTTTGGTTTTGCATCTCTCTTAGCATTTTTTCTGTCTCCTCTGATACTGGGCAATCAGGTGCCATTTTTTTCAATGTGTGTTTTATTCTACCAGCCCTCTCTCTCTTTCTAATTTGCTACCTGGAATCTGCTTTTTGATTGAGCATTCCATTCACCTATTGTTGCATGAAAAACTACCCCCAAACTTAGTGGCTTTAAATGACAGCCATTTTATTGTAACTCACACCTTTTATACAGCATAAATTCAAGAAAGGCTTAGCTGGGTGATTCTTCTGCTCCATATGATTTGATGTGGTTCACACATTGGTACTCAGCTGGTGAATGGACTCATTTGGAGAGTCTAAGATGGCCTTATTCACATAGCTGGTGCCTTTGAGGGGATTTCTGGGAAGCTGGGCATAGCTGGAACTGACAACCAGACACTCTACATGTGGCCTTTCTAGCAAAGTGGTCAAGGTAGTTGGACTGTTTCCATGGTGGCTGGCTTCCCACAGAGTGAGCATTCTGTGGAAACTAGGTGGAAGTTGCATGGATTTTTTTGACCTAGCTTCAGAGTTCACATACTATCACTTCTGCTGCATTCTGTTGGTTACATGCAAGTTACAGGCCAGCCCACATTCAAAGGAGATGAGTTGGACTCCACCTCTTGTGATGGCAGAGTGGCACAGTCGCATTCTGGAAGACCATGTGGTATGATAGATATTGTTGTGGTCATCTTTGGAAAATACAATCTACTACTCTGAAAAACTAGCCACGCTCATACAAATCAAGAGAAAGAGCTTCTGAAGGAAGGCTTTGAAACTTCTTCTGTGAGTAAAATATAGTACATGCCTTTGTGCCAGGATTCTATTGTCTGTCTTTCAGCTATTCAGATCTTTCTGTCCTTGTTTCTTCTGTCTTTGTTATATTTTAGATGGGCAAGTTTTCTGGATGACTGATGATTCAAATATTTGAGGTGTTCCCTACACTTAGATAACAAGAAGTTGAAAGCAACATTTGGCTTAAAGGATGTATATCTGCTAACAACCAGCCCTCTGTCCCAGTGCTGGCAGAGCAGTCAGTTATTAATTAACCTTGTCCAGTGGGTAACCCAACAGAGCTACAACTCCAATGCCCAGGAACACTCAGAAGCCCTGTGTCTTGGCTCTGCCTTTGCTATCTACAGGATTTCTGGCAAGTGAGCTGTGTTCAGTGGTTGTCTGGTTAAGCTCTCACTTGATGCCTTAGAAATTGAATCTGTACCCAGGATGGAGGCCTAAGCTCAAATCCAGATTGATTTAGAATCCTAGGGTTTTATACCTGTGAGGGACCTGGGAACTCTTGGCAGCCTAAAGTTTATATTTTAGGGATGAGGAAATTGTGACTCAGATTGAGTAGATGACTTTGTGGTTGCCTAAGATCACATAGCTGGTTAATGGTAGAGTGAGGAAAGGAGCCTTGTTCCAGCCTCCAGTTCCAGGTGCTTAAAGACTCTGGCACTAAGATGACAGTCTGAACAAAAGCATAGGAAGCCTTAGAATTCCTGGCAGGCCTTGAATATGTATGTGTGTCTCTTCGTGTGTGTTTATTACTGTGTATTTATATGTTCAACACATTTCTATAATATGGATTTATGCACTTGGGCTTTTTGATTCTACAGGTAAAGTTGTATACAGTTCTCATAGAGTAACTGCTGTTAGCTAAGCTACTGATTACAATACCAGCAAGTTCTCAAGCTGGGCTGTGGAATGGACCTTTAGAAGGAATTAGGTGGATTACAGACAGTGGAAGCTCTGACTTCTCTCTCAGGTGTGCTGTCTGCGAGTCCTTGAGCAAACTCCTCACCTTCCTGAGTAGCTGGGTCTTCTTCTGTAAAATGCTGAGAGCTACTGGTTGCTGAGCGCTTTCTCTTTGCAGCACCGCTGAGCTTTTTACACGTCACGTGCCACCTAATTCTCCTGTGGTGCACACTGGGGTATGTCCATTTTACAGACGCAGACACTGAGCCTCACACAGGTAATATAACCTGCCCATGACCCTCCGGATGGAGGGCAGGAAGGCAGGATTCCCACTTGCTCTGTTCATGTACTTTCTACTATGTCCTTCTGTAAGGACTCCGCAACCCTCAGGGCTGCTGGGAGGAGCAGACAGACTACTGAGTTGCTCCAGAGAGTGGGATCTGAGCAATGAATGAAGTTTAGAGGGAGGCAAATTTGGCCTCTGGAATGACAAGACTGGAAATGCCCATCTTGTGATGGGGTAAACTCAGCCTTCTATTGGGGACATTGGGTTTGGGAAGACCATTTGGGTGGACAGCTAAATTTAATGGCTTCTGGAGCCCCTCGTAACTCCAGGTTTCGATGCCTCTACAGAGCAGAGAACGAGCACCAAGGCTGAGGATTGTGTAGACTCTGGTTTAAATCCTACTCTATCATTCCATTAGCTCTGTAGCCTTGGGCAAGTGACTTAAGGTATCTGAGTCTATTTCTGTTGCTCCATGTCTATAACAGGATTGCTGTGATCTACAAGACTCACAGAATTTGTCCTCTGGAGTTGAACAGAGTGACAAACCCCTCTTATGCCAATATCAGGCTGGGAAAATTTGAATCTTGGTGGATTTTTCCTGTAGATGCCCAGGGCCTCGTGGGCAGAGCTTCCTCATCAGTCATTTCCGAGAAGGGTGGCAACTATTCTGGGCTAGAGGAATGGTCATGGTGGATGTCAGCCTGGGAGAGGGCCTGATGTGGGAAGAAGGTGAAGGAAGCTCAAGTTGATGGTCCAGCCTGCTGGGGGCTCTGAATGACCCAGACTCACTGGGAGTGGGATGTGTGAAGGGAAGATTTGAATAAGTGGGTACAGGAGTTGAGTTGATTGACTAAAGTGTCTCTTTGTCAGTGGTTCTTGGGACAGAAGTTGATCAGGTTCAAAAGATTTGACAGGGAAAGGATGGTCTTAGCAAGAAGGGATGTTTGTTGGCAGAAAGTAAAATATGCGTAGCCATTGGTGGAGCTGTCTGCGTCAGCCTCTGCAGGTCTGCCCCTCTGAGATTCAGCCCAGTGTGGCCCAACACCCCATTTTGCCAAAGATGGGTCTCCAGGAAGTGATTCCATCCCCCCAGGGCCCACTAGAGATGGGAGACCAGTGTCAAGGACAGCTCCAGCTGTCATCTGACATGGCTGTGCAGACAGAAGCCGTCTTGCTGTGCTGCTCTGAGGCTTTCTTCCCTTAATACTGTGGGGAAAAGATAGCTTGTCCCTTTCCTGTAGAACAAAAATAATTTTCAGACAACCCATCCAAAGGGTTCTGCTTTGAGCCCAGTACATTTTTCAACAAAAGCTGCCTCAGACCTGGTCATAAATTTATCTGTATCTGAACCTAGGTCCTCCCTGTCTTCAAACTCTTCCAACTCTGTGATTTCCTGAGACTTAGTTAAAAAATGCTTTTTATATTACTTCACCTTTGAATTAAAAAAAAATTTCCAACCTTAATTTTGATGTAAACCTTTATTTCTCCATGGGTTTCAGAAGGTTTTATGCAACATGGGTTCTTAGGAATTCATTTTACACGCTAGAGGTGACTAAGTGGTGTGTGTCAGGCCTGATAGCTGGTTGACTTCGCTGACAGTCAACACCTGTCACCTTGTTTTTTTTCTTTGGATGACTGTGCCACCTGACTCAGAAATGGGACAGTTGCCTAAAAACTTCCGGGAATAAGGTAAGGATTTAAATAAAGTTCAATTTGGGTGAATTCAACCCAGATATATTCAAATATACTATAGAATAAAATTTCTACTCCTTTTACATGCTGGAAGATTCATTTCTGGAGCTATCATTTACTTACTTGCTCTCAATCTGTTAAAAAATGCATTCCTGGGTGTATTCTGCAGTATTTAGGGGCAAAGTTTAATGATATCTGCAACTTTTAGGTGTTCAGGAGGAAATAGGTATAATATATGTATGCGTGTGTGTGTGTGTGTGTGTGTGTGTGTGTGCAGGGAGAGAGAATGAGAAGAATAAAGTAAATGCAGCAAAATGTTAACAATTGATGAGTCTAGATGAAATATATCCTTCAGTTTGTCATACTATTATTTCAACTTTTCAGTCTTTTTGTAATTTTTAAAAATTAAATTAAAAGGTGGAGTCTTTTCATTTTTCTACTCTTAGGCTATATGTTTTGCCTGTGAACAGAAGCCGGGGGTCAGGAGGGAGACACCTGGGGATCAAAGGCAGGTAACCCATTACCTAGGCCATGGTGCGTGCTGCTGAGGATGCTGTGTGCCACCTGTGTGCACCTGTCCGGCTCAGGGCTGTGCCATCAGCTCTTTCTACCTTACTGCATTGTTTTTCCTTCCTTCCACTCTTCACACATTTTTGTCATTTTCTTATGCCTGGCACTGCTTTTCATCCTAGCCTTCTGTTTTCTTACATTAAGTGTTGTGAAACATGGTTATTTGACCAAAAAAAAAAATATAGATAGAATTCTAACTCACATACTTGGAATGAGCTGCTCTTGAAATTTTTTTCTTACGGTAAGAGGGTCAACTCAGATTTCAGCAGAAATGTCAAGCTGTCTCTGATTTTAAAACACATTTAAAGAAAGTAGGGCAGGAGAATAGTGTTTTGCTTCAAACTTCTGCAAAACTATTTTTTTCCCTCTTGGCTTGCCAAGGACTGACTGTTTCCCACACTACGGCAATTTTGGTTCCAACCTTTTTATGAGGCTTTTGTTATTGAAAACTGTCACTACTATGTGTTTGTGGTTTACTCGTCTGAAGCCACTTCCTGGAGAAGTCACAGCAAAGCCAAAGTCCAGGGAGAGAAACCAAGGCAATTCTCTTGGCTGGGGGTAGGGGTGCGAGTGGATTGGGGGTGGCAATTACTTGGGAAAGATGTTTTAGGATTTAATTCCACTACAGCAGGGTCCTTGCTGAAACAGTTCTTACTTTTCACCCAACCAACCATGTGATTTGGAGGAGACAGTTAACTTCAAACTCACTTACATCCTCCATAAAAGGAAGAGATTGGACTAGATTCCTCTAAGACTCTTCCGCTCTGTAGCTCTGTGAAGCTTCAGCTAGCGACTGCCCCTGGCTGGATACAGCTGGGTTTTCTGGTGTCACAGTAATTTTAAACCTGATTACAAACCTTCATGCAATCCAAGGCTGAGCCTGAACCCAGGGGAATGTGAGCCTAGGAGGGCGCTTTCATCTGAGGAAAGGCTGCACTTCAACTCCTGCGTTGGAGTCAAAATGACTTTTAGAATCAACCAGTAGAAACCGTTTATGTGAAACTGTTGGGTATCAGAAAGAGGAGGCTGGGTTCCTTTGATAAACTCTGGGGAGGCAACATTTTGGGGTTAGGTTTGGCCATGAGTGACAAAAAGCCTGAACACATAAAAGAAGGTAGTCCAGAGTGGTGGGCGGCTTCTCCAAACCACCTGGAACTCACGCTCCCCTCTCACTTTCAGAGAGTGATCTGGTTGGGGTCCAAGGTGGTGGCCGTGATCCAGACCCATGTCCACAGTGAGCATCAGGAAGGAAGAGTAGCAGAGATTTTTAAGGAGACTTCCCAGGAGGGTCACACAACACTTCCACTTACATTTCATCAGCCAACATTATGTCACATGGCCACTCACTCTTAGTTGTGAGGAAGGACGGGAAATGTAGTGTTTGTGTGTGGGGGGCCATGTGTCCAGTTAAGTCAGGGTTTCTATTGTTGGTGAGGCAGGGGGACAGATACTGGGAGAGAAAACTAGCATCATCATCTCAGGAATTATATTTGAAGAGCAAGGGCTTTGGAATCCTGGGGTTAAATTTCAATGTCTACTTACTAGCTGTAAGATCTTGGCCAAGCCTCTTAACCCCTTTGAACTCTCCTAATACATCACCTGTAAAATCGGTGCGAGCCTCACATCATGGGGGTAAAATGCAAGAAGAAATGTTCAAAACTTGGCACAGCAGCTGTTATTATTAAAATAGTCCCTACGCCAGCATCTTTGACTTCATTTACTTATTCTGATACTGTGTTGATGCTTATTCTGATACATGGTATTGATTCAATATGGTGTATTTATTTCTCATTTCTTCCATGTCCTTGCTAGAGAGTTAGCGAGTCTGGCTTGGGCCAGGACACTTGGGGACACGACACGCTAATGCATGTCCAAAGAGGGAAAAGCATTCTGGTGGATGTTTATGTGACCTTTGGGGTGGGCAAACCTGAGACTGGGGTTAGAGGTAAAGTAACAGGAAATATCTGTGCTTCAGAAACATGTGAAGAACAGGACCATTCAGGAACAAAAAGAGCTCAGGGGAGACAGCTCTAGCCAGCTAGTCAGCTACCAGGAAGATCTCAGGTCTCCAGAAGGGGGAGCTCAGACTGCAGCTCTGAGCCCTCGGACTCTCTGGCGTCCGACTTACTTCCTCAGCGCAGCCCTGCCCTGGCCAGTGGAGGGCCATCTGGGTTCACTGCGAGTCATTCACAATACCTGGTCCAGGAGCGGAGAACGACTCAAGGAAAGGGTGGTTGGGATTTTTTCCCCCTGCAGTCTCCAACCACTCTGTCTCCGGTAGACTTTCAGTTATATTAATAAATATTCCTTGGTACTTTCTGGAGCTGGGCATTGTACAGGCCATAAGGGCTGTGAGCAAGTCCAGGCCTTTGCCCTCAAGATTGTCACCACCTGTGGAGAGTCACACAAGAATCAGGTGTGGCAGAGGGCACAACTGCTCCCCACTCCCCCCACGGCAGGCTTGGCCACCTGACTCGCTGTGGCCAATGGAACGTGGGCAGACAAGCGTGAGCCAGTTCTCAGAGCAGTCTGGTGTGCTTTTGCCAGCATTGTTTGCGTTTTTGCCAATCCCATGAGATGATTGTCTAGCAGGAAGCTGACTGGTCCAAGGAGGATGAGAGACACACTCCACAGACTTGACCCTACTTGTGGCTCGGAGCCGAGCCTAACTCAGCCTGGTTTAGGTTAGCCAACCTCCATGTGACCCACGGACTCGTGCATGAGAGTGAACGACCGTTGTCTTACCCATTTAGTTTTGGGTGGTTTGTTAAGTAGCATCGTCGTGGTGATGGTTAGCTGATACAAGGGACAATTGTGATATGGTGTGAGACGGATCACGGGGAAGTACAGAGAGCATCTGATACTTCAGTCTTGTGAAGGCTGGGGGAGGATTGCTTCATGAACTTGTATAAGTTATTCCCTGTGTGGACCTCATATTGCTTTTTCCCCTGGGATGCAGTAGATCAGAGAGAGACAGCAGGATGCAGAATCCCTCAGCATATGTCAGAACTGTTTTTAAAATGAGAGTTAATCTGTAGGGAACATAGGAAAAGTTCTCCGACAAGTGAAATGTGAGGCCCTTTGGTCTTCTAGTGATTTGTTCACTGATTCATTGTTCATTCAACAAATGGGAATTGAGGCTGGAATTGTGAATAAAATAAAGCAGGGTTTTTACATACTTGGGGCTTATGTTATATTCTAGAGGGGGAGACATGGTTGATGCTAAATGTCACGGAAAACAATAGAGCAGGAAAAGAAAATTGGGGAGGGTATTGGGATAGAAGGGTGGTGCAGTTTTACACAGGGAGGTAAGAGAAGGCCTCATCGAGAGAGTGAACTGTGAGCACAGACTGCAAGGAGGAGAGGGCACGCGTGGTGGCCGTAGCTGAGGAAAGAGCGTCTTAGGCAGAGGGCAGGAAGCAAAGGCACGCTTCTGGAGAGACAGAGACCTGGGATGTCCCAAGAGCATCTGTAGGTGCTCCAGGGATTGGACTTTAGATGTGTTCAGTGAATATAGCTATAGAGAAGCAAATCCAAAGATGTTGAGTTTTCTTGTTGAAAAAAGAAAACTTAGGCAAAAAAGTTTCCATCATTCCAGGAAGCCCCCGGACCTTGCCGCTGGGACTATCTTCAAGGGATTCTCTCTTTGGGGGCTCATGGCCCCTGCTGACCCCTCTGTCTCCTCCCCTAGACTACATGGTGTTGGACCTCAGATCTCCACTTCCTGTGTCCTCCGGAAGTTGTCAGGAACGATGTTCGGCTTGTACATGTTGATGATGAGTGCTTCTGCCTTCATCATTCGGCCTGAGGCGCACACAGGTAAGAAGTGAATCCTGCAGCTTCTCTGGGGAAAGCTGTTATCTAGTGAGGTTTTGTTGCAATCAAAAAGCAAGGTGTGAATGTTCATGCCTTGGTAAGTGCCGATGTGGCTTCTTGTCCATCCTCTTTGCTGCACCCTGGGTGGGGGTCATTCCTGCCAAGGAGCAAACCAAAGAAGTGGCATGTTTGCCCTTGACAAAAGGCGCCTCTGGATTTTAACCACATGACCTAGCAGAACTAAGCTTTTCCATCTGAGCTCTGCCCAGATCTACTCTTTATGACAGAAGGTCAACAAGTAAAAAATATGGCTAAGTTTTTAAATCTTTTTTTTTTTTTTGTCATCATGTGAACCTGATTTAACATTCCCCACAAAATGTAAGTTGGAATTTATAGTAGCCCTGAACTTTTTATTTGGGAATTTTGAAATTACAATGATGAGGACGGGGGGTTAATGGTGTCCCCAGGGTGCCAGTTGTTTTGTTGGGGACACATGACATCTTCCTCAGATGTGTTCTATGTCTTCCTGTCAGAACCGTCCTCAGGCTGGGGTCCAGGCAGGTTCTGTGATCGGGGCAGGTTTTGGACCCAAAGCCTGACTTTGCTCTCTCTGTCCTTCAGTGGCTGCGGGAAGCTGCCAATATCGTGGCAGGCATTATAAACGGGAACTCAGGCTGGAAGGGGAGCCTGTGGCCCTGAGGTGCCCGCAGATGCCGTATTGGTTGTGGGACTCTGCCCGCCCCCATGTCAACCTGACGTGGCGTAAAAATGACTCTACTGGGACGATACCAGGAGAAGAAGAGACTCGAATGTGGACCCAGGATGGCGCCCTTTGGGTTCTGCCAGCCTTGCAGGGGGACTCTGGCACCTACATTTGCACTGCCAGGTAAGCTCCTCTGGGACCGGGCTGGGGAGGGGGCTTCCTGCAGAATGGACGCCTGCGAGGTTCTTCAGTGAGATCGGGATTTCAAACTCCAGTGGGCAGGTGAGAATCCACATTATGTCCTCTCAAGAAACCCCCAACAAGATGTTCGCATGGCTCCTTCCTCTCTTCATTTAGTCTTTGTTCAAATGGCACCTCTTTGGAGAGGAGATCCCTAGCCACTTTAGCTGACACAGCACTCTGTCACTCTCTCCTTGCCCTGCTGTCACTGTACTCCATAGTGTTTTCCCATCCGACACATCCGTCTGTGTGCATGTTCTTAACGTTTGTCTTCCCCAGTAGAACGTAAACCCTGGGAGCGTAGGGCTTGATCTACTGTGTTCACTACTGAATCCACATGGTAGGGACACAAGAAATAGATGTAGAACCCTGAACAGAATTTTAGAGCTGGACGAGACTTTAGGAATAAATTAACCTAACTGCTGATTGTATGGACGAGGGAACTAAGCTGCCTAGAAAGTTCTGCTGGTGGTAGGTGGTGAAGCTGAAACCGGAACCCAAGTCTCTCCAGCAGGGGTCCAGTCTTCCCACCTCTTTGTCCTGTTGCTCTTTTCCTCCTTTAATTGTAGTAAAATACTCATACATAAAATTTACCATCTTAATCATTTTTAAGTGCACAGTTCAGTGGCATTAAGTACATTCACACTGTTGTGCAACCATCACCACCATCCATCCTCAGGGCATTTTGATCTTCCCAAACTGAAACTGTGTGCCCATTAAATAAATAACTCCCCATCCCCTCTCCCCAGCCCCTGACAAACCATTCTGCTTTCTGTTGCCGTGCACGTGACTCTCTAGGTATCTCATACAAGTGGAATCACACAATTTTTGTCTTTTTGTGGCCGGCTTATTTCACTTGGCATAATGTTTTCAAGGTTCACCCATGCTCTAACACGTATCGAAATGTCCTTCCTTTTCAAAGCTGAATATTATTATTCCACTTCATGTACATACCACTTTTTGTTTATCTATTTATCCAGCCGTGGATTCTTGGGTTATTTTCTCTTTTGGCTATTGTGAATAATACTGATATGAACAGGTGTGTACAAATACCTGTTCGAGTTCCTGCTTTCAATTTTTTTGGGGTACAATATACCCAAAAGAGGAATTACTGGATCATATGGTAATTCTAAATTTAATTTTTTGAGGAACTGCTATACTGTTTTCCATTGTGACTGTACCATTTCACATTCTCACCAACGGTGCACAAAGGTTCATTTCTCTACATCTTCACCAACTCTTGCTATTTCCTGTGTTTTTTTTGATACTAGGCATCCTAATGGATATGAAATAATATCTCATTATGGTTTTGATTTGCATTTTCCTAATGATTAGTGATGTTGAGCATCTTTTCATGTGCTTATTGGCCATTTTTGTAACTTCTTTGGAGAAATGTCTAAGTCCTTTTTTCATTTAAAAAATTGGATTTTTTTTGTTGTCAAGATTTAGGAGTTCTTTATATATGCTGGATATTAACCTCTTAGCAGATATATAATTTGAAAATATTTTCTCACATTCAGTGAGTTGCATATTCACTCTGTTGATAGTGTCCTTTGATGCACAAAAGCTTTTAATTTTGATCAATTCCAATTTATCTTTTTTTTCTTTTATTGTCTGTGCTTTTGGTGTCAGGAAATCAATGCCCAATCCAATATCATAAAGATTTTTCCCTATGTTTTCTTTTAAGAATTTTATAGTTTTAGCTCTTACATTGATCTATTATGAATTGATTTTTGTAGACGGTGTTAGGTAAGGCTTTATTCTTTTGCATGTGGATATCCAGTTCTCCCAACACCATTTGTGGAACAGCTTACCCTTTCCCCATTTAATGGTCTCGGCATGTCCTGCTGCTTTCTGAAGGACAAAGTTTTCAGCCTAGTGTTGGGGATCTTAGAAGTTTCCAGGCGTAGTTCTTCTGAAAGAATGAGGGCACACTCCGGCCTGATTGGGAATTAGCATTTCTGGAGTATCTCAGCTGCTGCCTCGATCTTTTCTAAGGCTCTGCTTGCTCCTTCTACCGGCTGGCTTGATGGGCCTTCCACATTTCATAAACTTACTGGATTTAAGGAGAAATTATACCTAGGAATATTTACATTTAGAAAGAGAACCAGAGAAAGTGACATTCTTAGCACAAAGGAATTGCTGGTGAATGGAAGAATTTGACCACATCGGTCCCAGTGCTAGGTGGTGTGTGTGTGTGTGTGTGTGGGTGTGAGAGAGAGAGAGAGAGAGAGAGAGAGAGAGAGAAGAGAAAGAGAGAAAGAGAGTGAGATGGGGTGAGGGTGCCCTGCGTGTATGTGTATGTGATGTTGAGAATCTTTTTAAACCAAACCCAGCTTGGCACTACTGTCCATGTGTCTAGCCTTCATTATAAACAATTTTAGGACGGATTCAATCCAATCTATGAACCCTGCCTAAGAAGCAGGTAAGTAATCTTCTGTTCTTGTACTGAGAAAATATGGATGTCTGGGTTTTACAATAGCTACAAATGCATGATTCTTCTTTCTTTTTTAGGATAAAAAATTCTTTTCTAGGAAAACTTAATAGTGTAGTAAGAAAAAATGAAATTTAGTGTCAGACAGATATAGATGGGACTCTTGGCATTCTCACTTTCTATCTGGTGGGATCTTGGTCTTATTTCTTGACTTTTATGGGTGACAGTTTTCTTCCCTGTAAGGAATTTTGCTGGGAGGGTTATGTGGGATCACAGCATGAGAAGGATCTAGCATGGAGAGTACCGTGGTAGTTGGTTAATAAACACATGGAGATGCTCTCTCCTTCCCAAAAGACAGTTTGCATGACTACTAAAGTGATGCCGTGCAAAATCAGGAAGATGTGAGCTGAGTCATGTTTGTCTTCCAGCGTGTTTTATACTCAATTAAAAAATTATAACTAGTGCTTTTATTTTATTTTTATAGGAAAAGAAAAAGAGATCTGAGATTGAGGGGGCATTGAAAATCCCAATGTGTGTCAAGCTTTCTTTGCATGTGGGAGGGTTTACCTGGCTGATCTCTTATATTCTCTTTCAGCTGTAAGGCTGGGGTTCTAGCAGAGTGACAGTCACCAGCAGTTGCCATAATACTCTTTGAGATTTAGAGTCATAGGACATGGGACTGCCTTTTTCCTGTGATTTTTATGATTTCATGACCTAGAACCCACATTGTCTTTCTGTCAGAGTATGCAAGGTTATGCTGCTATAACAAACAGCCTCCAAATCCCAGTGGCTTAAAATAACAAAGGCTTATTTCTCACACATTCAACAAGTCCAGCGTGGCTTGGCAGATTCTCAGGAACAGTCGCTATTTCAAATGTTATTGGTTGCTGTACTAGAAGGAAACATGCTTTGGACAGTCTTTCATGGCTACTGTAACTTTGATGGAGAAGTAGCACACATAAAACTCATTGACTGGAATCATATCTGCACCCACCCACAGGGAGGCCAGGGCATGCGATGTGCCATCTGCTCAGAATGGGGGGAAGTGGCCATATTTGGTGACCAGCACCAATGGTTACCACCCCTCTACCAGGGTGATGCCACACTGTATGGAGAGTGTGAGTACTGATCAAATTACCCTTCACCCCTCTCTTTCTTTTGAGTTATTTTCATGGAGTATTTTGCTCAAGCAGAATTACCAGATCAATAATGTGAACAGGTTTGTGACTCTCGATATGTCTAGTCAGCTTGGTTTCTGGAGATAGTGCCCTAATTTACGGGTTTTCCCAGAGCCCTGCTTCACACCTTGGTTTGACCTCTTAGTATCTATCCAGCCTACTTAACTTCTGTATAGCTAATTTTTCTCCATCTGAAAATGACATAATAAGAATTCCTACCTCATGGAGCTGGAGAATCAATGAAACTCTGTATGTAAAGCCTGTGGCACAGGGCTTTATCTGGCATGCATCTACTCCCTGGTAATAGCTGCCATAGTGACTATTTTTCAAGTGTGCACTGTTCTTTAGTTCAGGTTCATTGGCCTTTATTCAACTTCAGTGAGATCGTGCACTTTTCAAGGTGAGAGCTAACTTTCTGCATTTCTTTATGCAGAAAATGTTCGTTCATCTACTTTTCCTTTTTTAAACCAGATATAATATACAGATATTGGCATCATATATTTTAATTAATTCTTTTTACTTTCATGTAGTAAGTTTTTATCATACTTCTTTCACATATATTTTGCACATTTTGTTGTTTCTTTGGGTATAGATTGTTATACATTTTGCTGTGTAATTTTTACCCCTTGATGTCAAACACATTCTTGCTGTCTCTGCTGAAGTCTTTTGTGTCTTAGGTAACCAGGAAATTAGCTGAAATAATTGTATTTTTATGTTTTTCTACTTTAAAAAGTAGTTTTAATTACTGTCTTCTGTCCCTCCATCCACTTTCCCCATGTTTCCAGCAAGGTTTTGCCTCTGCCCTTTTTCTAGTTCTAGGGTCTTGATAGAATTATGGTATTCAAATTATGATTAGGCCAACAAAAATAATAATGATAATAAAAACCAAACTTAGCAAGTTAATTTCCCTATGTAGTATTGCAACAATATTTTATAGTTCTTGCACTAAGTTTCCAGCAGTTTTCTGAAATTAGATTTCAGTTGATAAATCATTCCCAAGAGAAGTAAAGGGAATTTTCTTTTTATGGAAACAATCTCTCCATTTGGATATGATTCCCTGGATCGTGAAGTTGGAGCATGTTGGGCTGTATTCAAGGAGCTCCAGAACTGAAGGGTTTAAACTCTTTTGAAGAGGACTTGAGGATTTCTTGGTGGCCTCTGATGGCCTTGGAATGGGGCTTGCGGCAGGACTTTTATGAAAAACACAGGACATATCACTGTTTCTTTGCAATAATTAGGATGTGATGTTTTTTGTCCTCCAAGAATTTGAAAGGATCAGGGACAGAAGTAATACAGATGCTTGTAGGTAATACAGATGCTTCTTGACTTAGGATGGCGTTATGTCCTGATAAACCCATCCTAAGTTGAAAATATCGTTAAGTTGGAAATGCATTTAATACACCTAAACTACCAAGCAAAGTAGCTTAGCCTAGCTTACCTTAAATGGTCTCAGAACACTTCCATTAGTCTACATTTGGGTAAAATCATCTAACTCAAAGCCTATTTTATAATAAAGTGTTGAATATCTCACATAATGTATTGAATACCGTATTGAAATGTGGCTTCTACTGAATGCATATTGCTTTTGTACCATTGTAAAGTCAAAAGATTCTAAGCTTTACCATTGTAAGTTGGGAACCATCTGTACTAATCAAGAAAATGAAGATACAGAATTTAACAGGGTTGGGGAAATTACTGTTAATTTCATTTCGCTTTACTTTTATTTTGCTTTGCCATTTATTATTCTTTTTTTTCCCTTTTAAATCAGAAATGCCTCTCGCTGTGATGAAATGTCCATTGAGCTCAGGGTTTTTGAGAATGCAGAAGCTTCCCTGCAGTTGATCTCATACCCACAATTTTTAACCTTGTCAACCTCTGGAATGTTAGTGTGCCCTGACCTGAGTGAATTCACCCGAAACAAAACTGACGTGAAGATTCAATGGTACAAGGTATATCTTTCAAAAATGCCATTTCATTAAAATGTATTTTACTAGCCATAGGAAAGATATAAAATATCCATTTTCTGAAGATAATACATTCACACACACACACACACACACACACACACACACACACACACACAGTGTGCCCTTTGATTCTGTGGGTTCTGCATCTGAGGATCCAACCAACCTTGGATTCAACCAACCTCAGATCAAAAATATTGAAAAACAAAGAAACAAAGTAACAATACAATATTAAAAATAATACAAATAAAGAAATACAGTGCAATAACTATAGTCATGTGCCACATGGTGACATTTCAGTCAACAATGGAACATGTATACGACAGTGATTTCATAAGATTATAATAAAGATTGAAAATTACTATTGTCTAGTGACATCGTAGCTGTTGGAAATGTAGCAGGGTGCATCACCTTTTCTGTTTAGATATGTTTAGATACACAGATACTTACCATGGTGCTCTAATTGCCTACAATATTCAGTAACACATGGTACAGGTTTGTAGCTTAGGAGCAATAGGCTATACCACATAGCCTAGGTGGTGTAGCAGGCGGTACCACCTTGGATTGTGTAAGTACCCTCTATGATGTTGGCACAATGATGAGATCACCTAAGGATGAATTTCTCAGAATGTATCCTTGTCGTTAAGTGATGAATGGCTGTATTTACATAACGTTTAAATTGTATGAGGTAGTAAGTAATCTAGCGATGATTCAAAGATTATATGGGAAGATGTGAATGTAGGTTATAAGCAAATACTACACCATTTATATCAGGGACTTGAACACCTGTGAATTTTGGTACCTATTGTCCTGGAACAAATCCCCCAAGGTTACTGAGGGATGATTATATTTTAAACAATGTTAAAGGACCATGATCAATATGTTCTGTTATTCCTTATGTGGCTTGGGTAAAGGTCCTTGAAATAGTGATTTGTGAAGACAGAATATAAAATGAATTCAGACTAAAAAACAGCTGAAGAAACTAGCTTTTTATTCTGTCATTTGCCTGTAAAAATTCAGAAAAAGTCGTTACTTTATGTATCAATTTTATGCACATATTAAGGATTTTTTTTTTTTAAAGCACATGGCAATTAACTTTTGGGCTAAAGAAGTAAATGTAAACACATCCTTGTCTGGTTGAATAAATACTATTGGATGTTTTAGTTGCTCGTAGTGAGAGCATCAAATATTAAGCTTAAGTAGACCAGGTGTTGGCAAACTATGGCCTGGGCCAGACCAAGTTGCCTTCTGTCTTTGTATAGCTCACAAGCTAAGTATAGTTTTTGCTTTTTTAAATATTTGAAAAAAATTAAAAGAATATTTCAGGGTGTGAAATTCATGCAAAATTCAAATTTCAGAGTCATTAAATAAAGTTTTACTGGAACACAGCCATGCTCATTTGTTTATGTGCTGTCTGGCTGCTTTTGCACTGTGTAGTTGTGACGGAGACCACGCAGACTATAAGGTCTAAAGCATTTCCTATCTGGCCCTTTCCTGAAAAAGTTTGCCAACTGCTGATACAGACTATAGACTGATACTGAAAAGTACAGTTATTGGTTTAATCATTGATAGGAATTAACTCCTTAATCAATAACAGGTTGACCAGTTGACTGGTATTGTAACTACAAGATATATATGATATCAATTTAATACTGGAAACTCTAAAATGATTTTCTGAAAGTAGAGGAAAGTAGCCAGCTCCTGTGAATAAGCTGGCCTGGGCATAGAATGTATCTTTTCGTTTAGGAAGAGTATAAGGAGGACAAACGAAAGGTTTTTCTTGTGGAGGAAAGAGACCAGGCTCTGGCATTAATGGGTCTGGGTTGGAAACCCTGTTCCTTCACTTACCTGTTGTGCAGCCTTGGCGGAGTGACTTCACCTCTCAAACCTGTTTCCTCTGTGAAATGGCAATTAGTCATTCCCACTGCCTGGGATTGTTTTGAAGATTAAACAGAATGACACATACGAAACATCTAGTTCAGTGCTTGACATATAAATGGTGCTCAATAAATGTGGGTGGACAAGGATCATGGTGGTGCTTAATAATATTTGTCCCCTTCATAATAATGCTAAGCATTACTGAGTACATACCATGTCTCAGCCTGTTCTAAATTCTCCTACATGCAACCCAAGAAAGTAAGTGTCAACACGCCCATTTGACAGATAAGGGAACAGAAGGAACATTCCCAAGGTCACACAGCTGGCAGGTGGCAAAGTCAAAACTCTAAGCCTGGAGGCCAGGCCCCAACACCATGGGGACAGCTGTGGTGCGGAGCCCTCGTTGGCTTTTTCATATCTGACTACTGATGCTTAGAACAATGAAATCTCTCCTTTTAACTAAATATATTGTAAAGAAATACCTCATGAGCCATGTGGCTATTTCAATTTTTTCTGTGTTCCCATTCAGAGTAAGAATCTGAAATGACTCAAGGTTATATTTGACTATTGCAAGCTTGCGATGACCATGATTTTGAAAGAGGTCCTCCTGAGAACATTGTGTGCTCATTAGCGTGTTTTCTTAAATCCCATCCAGCTCTTCCTGTTAATTGAAGGCTTTGATTGTGAGGATTCTATTCTGCAGAGAACCCATAGAACCTTGTGTCCATATAAAAAGTGTAGATTCATTTCCCCCATTTAGTTTTCTCTCAGAAATTTTTCTCTATCATACTGACTCATAAAATTGAAATGATTTTTAAAATAATCACTGCAATGTCATCTCTTCTGAACATTGTTGTAGAAGTCATCATGACTACTTAATAGTGCTCTTCCCAGATATTTCCTAAGGCCTGTGGGTATCAGTCAGGTCATAAATATATTTATATTTTAAATGGCCTACTTTGTCAAAGAAGAGTTAGTCTCTTTTTTCCCAATTGTGCTTAAATAAATATGCTTTAAATATTGTGGTTAAACAAATTTAATAATGTTATTTGTTTTACATGTTAACAAATTCCCTTCCCTAAAAATACAGTTAAAAGTATGCCCAAAATACAAAATGGGCAAAATAAATACCAGGACAATTCTTGGGTTGCAAATTCAACATTGGTTGATAATGATGATGTGATTTACAGCTTTTGAGATATCTATTATTACATAATATAGCCTTAAAAAATATTCCCTTAAGGATTCTGTCCTTTTGGATCAAGACGATAAAAAATTTGCAAGAGTGAGGGGGACCACTCGCTTGGTCGTGCATGATGTGTCCATGGAGGATGCGGGCTATTACAGCTGCACCATGACGTTTACCCACGGAGGCCGGCAATACAACATCACTAGGAGTGTTGAGCTACATGTCAGGAGTAAGTATTTGCCATCGAGGTATCTTTCCATCCTAGTTCAGTAACAAGCATGCCAAGAACAAATTCAGGTCCACACAGAATTCCTTGAAGATCTTTTAAAGAAGGATAAAGGGAAACAGATATGTCAACTTTCCTAAAGCATCAGCCTAATAAGACATTTGTGTGACACTTTGAAACATATAAATTAGGGTATTATTATTATGAATGAATTGTGCAGTTGATTGGGTTCCAAGACCGAAGCTAAAATATACCACTAGAGAGGGCCAAACAGTGGTTTCCTTGGAAGTTCCCTTTGTAAAGTCCACTGTGGAAGGTTTGAATTTATGGGGCCAGCGATCACAACATGGTTGCTGTAACTTTATGTGTAATTCTAGGATACTAGGATTTTATTGGATTTTTCAACCAGAGGGCTATGCATTGGTGTACCCAGTGGAAAACATCCTTTTTCCTTTTCATTTTTGTCATTCCTAAGGTGTATCTAGTTGCCCTTGATACCAGGATTTCAAATACAGTTCTCATTGATTAAAAGAAATTATACTTGAAAATAATGTTGTGAACATGGTGGCCAGTATTTCACATTTGTTTGGTATTTATGCCACACCTCCTGCATGCCGGACACGGAGCTAGGTGCAAGGGGCGTGAAAGTGTGTAAGTCCTGGTCTCTGCCCTGAGGAGTGTGCCACAACTTTTAATTTTATATACTGAATACCTAACACAGTTGGAGTCTTTTAAGGGGATTTCAGAAAGCTTTGGGAACATATGAAGGGTATATAATTGGTCTGTGAGGGGAAATGACTTTTTTCTCACAGAGAATTCAGAGATTCAGTTTTACCATGTTTTTATATGAACTGAAGTGTCTAGAGTATATTTCCTTTACAGTCCTGTGAGGATTCATTCATATCGACTCCTTGTTCCCAGACAGGGTGGTTGACTGAGCCATCCTGTGCCTTTGGATGGGCATTATCCTGTTCGTGTGACACTGCACAGGACACTAGGGGGCGGCCGCCCTACATATCATCCTTGATGTCATGCTCCGGCGTCTCAGTGGCTCTAAGCTCCAAGCCCATGTAGACCTAACTGGGCACGGGGGTGGGGCTACGATCTGCGTTTCACAAGCCCCCCAGGTGATGCCGGTGCGCCCTCAAGTTTGAGAAGCACTGAGTTTCCAGTCCTGGAGGCGTCTCTCTCTCTCTAGAATGCCCCAGCTCCACAGGGCAGCGAGGTGACTCTGAGGGTGGAGAAGGCTTCTGGCACGGTCAGGAAGCCACTGCTCCTCCGGCTGCCTCACACTCATGCATGGTAGGATTTCAACATGCTTTTTAGCGGAAGAAGTGAGGACGATGAGGATAGCTGCACACTTTGGACAATTATGTACCCTTAATATGTTCCCAAAGCTCTCTGAAATCACCTTAAAAGACTCCACTTGTGTTAGGTATTCAGTGTATAAAATAGTCCTGCACACATCCCAGGCATCCTTTTTTGCCTTACTTCAGGTACCCAGTTTTTTCAAACTGGTTCTAATCCCTCGAATACCTCCCTCTACCTCCTGAAGAATTTCTCTGTTCAATTAACAAGACAGTAGTGGCCAAGGCTGGGTTACTGTGTTTATCACCCATCGTGAGATTAGCCTTACAAATGAGTGGTGCTCGGGCCCCTGTGCTTTTTCTTAAAGAAGTGAATCTTCAATGTCTTGGAGCAGGACTTGGGAGAGGTGGAGGAGATATTTTAGACCTTCGGGTAAAGCCTATCCTATGGACAAAACATGACTATTAAGATTCTGTTCAGGAAGCCTGGGAGGGGGATGGTTAATCGTTTATCACAGAGCAAAGAGCAGAGACCGTCTGTCAGTGGAATGTGTGTTTAACTGTGGCCTCTTTCCAGTAATCTCTCTGCTGGGAAAGGTTGGCCAAAGATGCTCAATTTTGTGGAGAGCCTATTTCCTTTGCCAGACAAAGGCTGATTCTCACAATGACTGGCCCCTCTGGAAAGGATAACTTAGCTAATTAGCCAAACAATGGAACTTGAACCTTAGCTGTAAATGAGGGCTTTCCTAATGCAATCTCTTTTCCTTACATCTTTCCCAGAAAGAAAAGAGGAGACCATTCCTGTGATTATTTCTCCTCTCAAGACCATCTCAGCTTCTCTGGGTAAGGCCTGCAAACACTGTGCAACCCACACGCCTGTGGGGGTGCCTGACATCCCGACCCTGGGGGCTTGGGACTCCTGCCTGCCAGCTGTACCTGGCCCTCACGGTGCAGTGTGCCTGGGTGGAGGCCTTAGAATCGCAGTGCTTGAGGCTGGAAGAACAAATTGTGAGGGAACACGTCCCTTTGTCCAGTGTTGTTAGAAATGGCATTGTTCGAAAACAGGTATACTTTGCTTCGTAAAAACCCTACCTACCAAAATCTAAATGTGAAAATCTGAACATGTTGACAGTAGTTATTAACTGTATGGGAGGATTAATAACAGCAGGAATCCCCTCCATAGCCAGGACCTTTAGTATATTTAAGATCATTCACTTGTCTGAATCTCAGCATCTCTCTAAGACTCCATGAGTCTCTAAGACTCTGTGGTCTACACAGACCACATGGGGCTGGCTGGCAGTGGTCAGAGGCAGTTTCTTGTTGCCAGAATAGCTGGTCAGTTGAATGGTGTGGTGCAAATGACCAGCGGGGTTCTCCACTCTTCACCCCATGTGGTGCAGCCCATCCCAGCCAGCACATACCTGCTGGAGGGTCCACACTTGTGGCCAGTGAGGGCATGTATGGGGCTGTGATAATAGCTTTTGATGCTAGCTGTGTGTGTGTGGGGGGCAGGCATCAACATTTATTGAGCATCTACTCTGTCCAGTTCAGTTCCAACATTGGCCCTGCAGGAAGGTTTTATTTCTCCCATTATCCAGAAGGAAAAGCCACCTAGGGAATTATGGTGGCTTGGAAAAGTCTAAAAAGCCACCCTCAGGGGCGTGCTGGGCTCAGATTTCAGCCTGTGTGCCAGTGAAGCCTGCACCCTTTTGTGTGTTTGTTTCTATATAACGGTTTTGAAGGTTTTATGCTCATTTATAAAATCCTGGCTGCAGAATCTTTTTATTAATAAAAAAATTATTTGCCTTTTACTTCTGTTTGGTGTTGGGTTTAAATTTTAATTGGAGGCCATAGAGGAGGTGGGCTTTTGTGCAGATGCTGGGACTGTTGGCTGGCACGTGAGTTGCAGCCCATAGGGCTGCCTTGGCTCTAGGAATAGCCACCTGGAAACCCTGAGCAGTGGGGACACCAGCTGTGCTGGTGCTGACTACGGTTCCAGTGCCCTGGTCCTCGGTGCTTCCCAGCTGAGTGGAGCCCAGTCCGCAGTCAGTTGCTCTGAGTGTACTACGTGGGTGGTGGTGTCACATGACACTGATTTCATGGGCTGCTACAGCCGAGGGGGACTCTTTGAGGTCAAAAGGGTGGCATAAGATGGGGAAAAGCTGGCATTCTAAGCCCTAGTGGGGCCAGGGACATTAAAAGACATCCCACAAGGAGGCATATCACCCATGAGGAAGAAATGAGTGGGAAGGATTTCTTCTATTTTTCCCTCTCTTCCTCTTTGGTGACTTAAAAAGAAAAATAACTTACCATGATTGAGGTGAGAGTATCTGGTACCATCACATCATGGAACAGCAGAGCCATCCATAGGAAATGCAGGGCTTCTTACAGGGCTAACCCTCAGTGAGCACCGTCTGGGGATGAAGAGTTCCCAGGGTAAACGTCAGAGCTGAGACCAGCAATGGGCAAAGAGAAAAATCTGCATATTGCTCTGGATTTTTTGAGGTAACTAAAGTTGTGGAGGAAGCAGCCCTTGAATTTCGAGTGCCCCGTAGGGGCTGAATGGCCTTGGAAAAGCCATTCGACTTCATGTGCCTCCTGGTTGTAGCCTGCCATGAAGACCAGTTGAAGGAACTGGAGGTACTTGGTAAATGCTAAAGCTCTATTGAACAGAATTGTTACAGAAAACTCAATTTCCTTCTAAGAAAAGAACTGGCCAGTGAGGAGCGTTTGAGAAGACGGGGAGGGGTCCGCTGTTCAGGTTTGCCAGTGGATGTGAGATGCTGGATTCTGAGGGTTGACGTGCTGTGTCTTGCCATACACAGGGTCAAGACTGGTCATCCCGTGCAAGGTGTTTCTGGGAGCCAGCACACCCTTAACCACGATGCTGTGGTGGAAGGCCAACGACACCCTCATAGACAGCGCCTACCAGGGAGGCCGTGTGACGGAGGGGCCGCGCCAGTAAGTGGGCCAGCATTTTCTCTTGTGAGACTTTTGTAAGCTTCACTCTTTCTTTTGAAGACAATGTCATATCCAACTTATTCATATGATACACAGACCATATGAAAAATAACTTTTTATTCTAAGCTGTTGGCTTTTTAGAATTTTAAAAATTGAGTTTTGCTAACAATTATCTTAAGAATCAAACTTTCTCTATATGAGTTGACCAGTTGGTAGTGATGTTGCATTTGGTAGGTTTTTAAACATTTATTTCTTGAGTTTTGCAGGATTTTAAAAAATATTTTGAAGTTATTATAATAAATTTCCATTTCCCACTCTGTAACCTGACTGTTAAACGTTTTCATAAACCCTTAAAAAGACTCTGAGACCTGGCCACAGTGTCTGTAGGCACCTCTTCTGTTTCTCAGGGCTGCCACAGTCTTTAAGGAAGGTTAGTAACAAAAGGCAGAAAGAATTCAGTTCTCATAAGCAGTCATTTCTAGAAAATGTTTTCTTACTCTGAAACTAGAACAATCAAATCTTGTAAATGGGAACCATTCAACATTTCAAATTATAAAGTATTTTTTAAATTACAGTTTGGATACTTGAATTAACCTGAAATTTTGCTTGCCAAATTTCTGTGTTCTTTGGAAAGACTTTTCAAAAGGTCTTTCTGGGTATAATTTAGTGGATAAAAATGATGTGTGGTTAACATAATCATGTTCTTGCAAGCCCTTGTTGCGAAAGACTTGGCTGTAACTAAATGCCCTATGTCAGCTTACTCATACTGTCCATTTACTTAAAGGAGCCTATTTTTCCCCTGTAAATAAAACAAAAATAGTCCTAGTGGATCCACTCAATGATGTTTTTATTCATACTAATAGGTAGTAGAGAAGTGACTTTGGCTTCCTCTAAGATTATACGTGGTAGCTATTCTGGCTAGAGTGGCTCCCCTGCCCTCTGATCTGGACTTGAGTTTCCAAAGTGAGTCAGTGGTGGGGACGAGGAGAAGGGAGACAACTGGGGGCTGGAGTCCTGGAAACTCCCTGCCCTTCAATATGTGAACGATTTATTGGTGAAAGAGTCAAGTTTCCCCAAATTAGATGTTTCTGTTCCCACTACTGGTTCTTTGTTCATCAAGGGTCTGAAAAAACAAACTTTTCCATTCTCCAAACCCAACTGGTTCCTGTAAGTTCTCATTGTAACAAGCGTCCTATTGCAGTGACCGATGCCTTCAGCAACACTTCAGTCCTCAGGAACAGGCCTATGGACTGTCCCAAATAAGTAACAAGTGTGGTGGCAAGTGTGGCTCCTAACTTTATGAAACCTGAAATCGATTTAAGCACAATGGATGCTCCTAACTGAGAAAGTTTGCGTGTCTATGTTGTAAAAGACAAGCTCGCATTTGACACATCACATTTACGTGAATGTTTTCTAATTCAGGGAATATTCTGAAAACAATGAGAACTACATTCAAGTGCCACTGATTTTTGATCCAGTCATAAGAGAGGATTTGAACACGGATTTTAAATGTGTTGTCCTTAATAGCTGGAGTTCTCAGACACTACGTACCACAGTCAAAGAAGGTATGTATTTGGGGGAAGCCAAAAGGGAAAAACAGGAAGTTGAATGTTCCATCGATGCTAGACAGAGCTACTTGTTCTCCACATGATTCCTTAGGAAGTCCTTTGTGCTGCTTGTCGCTGGGGTGTTGAAAGAAAATCCTCCATTTTTTAAGATTTTTTTTTTGGTAGGGTGGAGGGGGAACTTTGGGAGATTATACTGAAATGAAAAATTAAAGTAGCTAGCTGATTTTTGGAAAACAGATAAAATGGTTCTGCAATAAACTTTTAAATATCCCTTAGGTCACCAGGATCAGCTGCCCTCGCATGGCCTCTAGAGGAGGGTGGATTGTTCTTTATCCTGAAGATAAAGAGCTGGGGCTGGGAGATATCCAGGGTTCAAGACGGCTTTAAGGTCAAAGTCTCTAGACAATAGGAAATAAGTACAAGACGATAGTCAAACCAACCTAGTGCCCATTTAAGGACATTTATAAAAGAAGAAAAGAAAAACCCATGTTGTCATTTTTGACCAAATTGATTTCATCTCAATGTTTAATTGTTGAGCAGAAAGGGAGGCGCAGTTCATGTAGTCTCTGTTGACAGCCTGAGAAAATTACGGCAGGCAAACCACAGCAGTTCCCGGCTGGAGTCTCAGCAACGCCTCTGGGCGGTCTTGCAGCAATCCAATAAACACAGAGTGCTCCGCATCGCCGCCGTATTTCGCTGGGGAGGCCGCTGCAGACATACTGTAGGTTGGAAAGCTGGTGACTGGGTCAAGCCTTGGGGCAGGAACCGACACCCAGCACCACTTTTCTCCAGCTGTGCTCTGAGTGACCCCAGCATCACACTCACCTGAGCCACCAGTTACAAATACATATCCCTGGACTCACCCCAGAGCCACCCAGTCAGCTTCTCCTGGAGAGGCCAAAGCCTGCAGCTTACAAAGCTCCTTTCATGTTGAAGTTTGAGAACTGGGGCATGTATGCAAAGGGCGGTGTTTCAGATCATTTCCAGACGTGCAGGCTGGGAGAGGGACTGTGGCCGTACACATTTGGAAATAGGGGATCCCACGACAAGCAGAATCCACCCTCTGGGAGTCATATTAGTGAGCCAAACGAACCTGTGGTTTGTCTGGTCCTGACGCTGTAAACCTTTAAAATTTTCCAAAGCATGAGCCCGGTCCCTACATGTCCTTCGCTGGCCTGGCGACGACTGATCCCACAGAACACAGGCTGGAAGTCTTTTGCAGGACTGAGGGGCAGATTCCGTGGTTGCTCAGAAAATTACAGCTTCACTTATTTCTAAGCCTTGTGGATTTTAAGGTGTAAGAATCCTCTGGAGAAATAGGCTGAGAGTGTGTTGGTTCTTGGATGACCAAACAGACTACTGCAAATAATAGCTTAAACATGTAGATTTCTGGCCTCATCGACAACATGTCTACTAACACTCTGTTCTCAGATTTACTTTTTAACTTTTTATTCATAGTCTCTTCCTCTGTTTCCATAACACAGAGATACCAAGGGACAGAATACAAAATAGCTGGATCCAAGCAATAATCTTGGCACCTAAAGCTCCTTTATTCAAAGTTTGTTTTCTTTTCCTTTGCTACTTTATTTAATTCTCATGATAGCCATGCTTATTGGAAAAGGGCAGATTGTTCCCTGGCCATGTCACGGTTGGTTAATGCAGACGTAAACAGGCAGCATATTAAACGCACATTGTCCTGCTGGCAGAACAAAGTTAGATCCTTGGCACCTGCCCCCTTATTCTGTGATGTTTCTTCCTAACAGATTTGTCCTACCTTGCTTGTTTCTCTAATGCCCCAGACGTCATTGTCAAATATCCTTGATCTTGGTGTAAGGGGTGTACTTCCTGGAAATCAGCGCCCATTTATCAAGAAAAACAAACTCCAACTCCTTTCTTCTCTGTACACCTGCACTGCTCTGTCCTATTTTGCACTGAGAGAATGTTCAACCCCTGACCTTCCTCTGTTCTTCCCACAGCCGCCTCCACGTTCTCCTGGGCGATTGCGCTGGCTCCCCTTTCGCTGGTCTTCTTGGTTTTGGGGGGGATATGTATGCACAGACGATGCAGACACAGAACTGGAAAAGCACATGGTCTGACCACGCTGAAGACTGGCCTTCGAGACTTCCAATCCTATCCCAAGTAAAATAAACAGAATGAAATATTCAAACACAAACTACATATGTCCTTTCTTACGGAGGTGGCTGTGCCTTTTTGAGAGACTCTGCTCTTTTCTTCAGTTGTTTAGCAAAGCTGCTGTGTTTGTGGTGGGTTTGTAGTGAAGGACTGAAGTTCTGTTTTTTTCTGAAAATCAATGTCAGGAATGAATGTGCCTATGAGTGGGTGTGAGTAGCTCTCTGCTACTTGTGACCTATTTAACAGAATGAGGTGCCCTTAGGCCTGAATAAGAGTGGAAAACATTTACATAAGTTTTGAAATTCATTCATTCAACAAAAACGTATTAAAAGTCTATTTTGGCCTGGCTTTATGGGAGGTGTTGTGGATACAGAGACGGTTAAGACATAGTTTGCCTTTCTGGAAAATGGAATTTCATGTTGGGACTGGAGAGGGTGATTTAGAAATGGTAAAGTGGAAGAATCAGCAATGATTGGTGAATTTTTTGGAGAGGGCAATGCACAAAATAGTAATTAAAGCAGAGTGAGCTGTCAGAGAAATACGCGTGTTGAAACTTATTAGTGAACTGAGAAATAGCCCCAACTTTGTAACACTTCTGAAAATAAAGAGAAGGAAGAGCATTGAGATAATGGTATATAAATTGGAAAAATATCACCAGGGCCTTTTTTGTATCATGCAAAAAAAAAAAAGAAAGAAATCCAGATAGATAAATGGGCCTAATTAAAAAAAATCAAATGGCAGGAAAATCATCATGTCTCACTCCTTCACCTATTCAGGTCTCTGGTCAAATGTGACCTTCCCAGAGGCCTTTCTCAAATAGCACCTCCTTCCATCCCTTCCGCGCCTTCACCCTTTTTGTGTCATCAGACCTCTTATCACCACCAGACCCTCCATTATATATTTGCTTGTTTGTTTTCTATCTGTGTCCTCCCTGAATGGAACATCTGTGAGGGCAGAGAGATTATTTTCATCCCCGCTGTATCTCCAGTACTGCAGATCAGGCATTTAATAGATGTTTATAGAATAGATGAAAGAGTAGGATGAACTCCCCCCTGTTCACTACCAACAGAAGAATTGCCAGAGTAAACATGGACAGTCTTAATTATGTTATAATTTCAGCACGATAAAATAATAAAAGCAAGATTTAAAAGAAATTATGTCAAACAAGTTCAAGGAATTAATAACTATAACAAATAGAGTTGTTCAAAGTTTAAGAAAGGCATCTTCTATAGCCAAATACTCTAAATTGGGTAGCTCATCAACAATAGAAATTTATTTCTCACTGTTCTAGAGGCTGAGAAGTCCAAGATCCAGGTGCTGGAAGATTTGGTGTCCAGTGAGGGCCCACTTCCTTGTTCATAGATGGCTGCCCTCATGACTTAATCACCTCTGAAGGGCACCACCTCCTAATACCATTATATTGGGGGTTTGAGTTTCAACATATGAATTTTGGGAAGACACAAGCATTTAGTCTATAGCAGCATCATCACCCTAATAGATGGAAGAACTTGAGGAGGGAATTTGCAGAAGAGACACACATAAAGGAACACATGGAAAAATGATAGTTTCAGTAATAACCAGAGATATAAATTAAAGCAACTTTGAGCTACCAATATACACTCACGAACTACTGAGTGTTAAGAAGTAAGATCAAAGTTGTTGCAAAACAATCACTCTCACACCCTGTAATTCCAGTTATAATTTGGTGCTGGAAAGTAAAAAGGCAACATGAACCAAGTCAGTGGGACACTGGGTTCCCAGCTTACACATTCTTGCAAGAGCCAAGTGTGTGTATTTCTTCCCAACTCTGTCAGTGGTGTCATGCTGACAGCTTAAAATCCTTATGGGAGGAAGTATTTACACCATAGAAATTGGCAATCACCACAAATCATCACTGTCTTCTCGAACATGTGACAACAAGGTCAGAGAGATGCTCATTGATGCTATTCCTTGAAATTTATCTTAGGAAATAATTCAATAAAAGAAAATCATTACATATATGCAATAATTTAGTGAAATTTATTATCCTGATGATGAAAAATTATGCATCAATTACCAATTATAATGATCCAAGATTGTAAGACTTACATATTTGCAATGCTAAGGGAAAATTATAAATCGTTTTGTACAATTTTTATGGCTACAACACTATGAACATTTGTTTGCATCTAGACAAGGAGAAAAATTAAAAACAAGGACTTTGAAGACAGATTTTTCTGGGTTTAAGTTCAAGCACTGCCACGTGGTATCTCTGTGATCTTGGGCAAGTCCTTTAATCTCATAGTACATCAAGTTTCTCATCTGAAAAGTGGGGATAATAACATTAACTTTTAACTATTTAGCTATATTTTATATTTCCGTTTTACTCTATTTTCTATTTCACCTGTAGTAACTATTTAATAATCAAAAACATAGGAGGAATAGACCGAAATAAAAATGGTCGTATTTAGGCCAAGCATGACGACCTACAGCCTGTGGACTAAATGCAGTCTGCCCCCCGCTTCTGCACACAGTTTGTTACTACGCAGCCCCGTCTGTTTGTTTACAGACTGTCCTTGGCTGCTTTTGCTCTTTGAAGACAAAATTGAGTAGTTGAGACAGCAAAGCCTAAAATATTTACTATCCAGTGCTTTACACAAAAGGTTTCCCAACTTCTGGCTTAGATGAAGGAGATTTGGGTCAGTTTTTGACTCTTGCTTTTATATTTTCCTATTCTCATCTTTTCTGCTCTTCTCCTGTTTTCTAAGCATCCAAGGAGGGAGAAGAAATAAAAAGGGCAGGCAGAGGCCCATGAGCACCTAGTCAGGATTTGTCCCGTGAAAGGAGAGGAGACGAGATTTGAGACGACGGGATTAGGTGAAGATGCTGTACAGTGCGGTTCTGGGTGCTTCTGCCTTTTCTTGGTCTTCAGGCTTGGGAGCCGTGAAGCTTTCCTCCTTGGGCTTCTCCCGGGGCTTCACCCGTGCTCTTTGGAGCTCCCCATCTTCGGATTCTCGCAGCTTCAGCAGTGACCCAGAAAAAACGCTGACTGCAGCCAGAAGAGAACCACCAACGGCTTTTTAGACTCCACCTTGACTGCACAGGTTACACATTTCCTCCCCTCCACGATTTCAGAAGTGTGGGTCATGCTGTACAAGGTGACTGGGAAATTCTGAGTGCTGGATTTATGCTAATATTAAGGAATAAGCATGATATTGGGATTGCTACATTTTTAAGAAAGAGTCACTATCTTTCTAAGAGACATGCTAAATTATTTATGGGTGATATCTGAGATTTGCTTCAAAATTATCCAGTGCTGGGTGGGAGAACATGAAATAAGATCAGCCATATGCGGATAACTGTTGATGCTGGTGATGGCTGCACTGGGTTTCCTGTAGTATTCTCTCCACGTTGGAGCATGATTGACAATGTCCATAATAAAGAGTGAAATACAATGTGAAAACCACCCAAATACCCACTAGACCAGAGAGTGGGTGAATAAACTGTAGAGAAATAGCACAGTGGATCTTATAAGTGGTAAAAGAAACTACTACAATAAATAAATAGTATGTGACAATATGGATAAATCTTAGAAATATGTTATTGAGTAAATAAGTCCTAGAAACATTTTATAGCATGATGCCCTTGTATATAAAATAAAAAAACAACAAAACTAAACATGCTGTCTCCCTTTCATATGAGCATATATGTACACACACGTCTATAGTTAAAATACAGTTTTGTCATATATGTGCTCTTAAATATAAATGTGTGTGTATGTGTGGATGGTGATTATGTCAGGTGGCAGGTGAGGGACAAGCGTGGGGATAGGTTAGGAGGATGTAAGTTTCATTAAGTTCTAGATCTCACGTTGGGTGGAAGATTATTATTGTCTAATTAGTTATCAAGCAAACAGTTTAAGAAACAAGCTATCCAAGGACCAATGAAGAGTATGTGTCTTGAACCAAGGATTGTGACTAATCTGATTCTGGGCACCTGAATCCAAATTACACACATGCACAAACAGACAAATGAAACAAGGTAGTTTCTTTTCTTAATTTGACTGATCTTATCTATCTTATGTTGATTTCATTGCTTTAACGTTCTGAAGGTGAATTTTTTCTCCCCTCGCCCTACAAAATCTGGGGGGAGAGGGCGATAAATTGTCTTTGGACTTGTCTTGCACTTCTGTGCACCGCCCGTAGGAAAAACACAAGCCTTACATGATGAAATGCCACTTCCCCAAGAACTTACTGAGGATGACAGGAGACAGCAATAATAGGCACCAAAAATAATGCAGGCACTAAAAAATAAATTTGATGTTGCAAGTATTTTAAGTGCTTATGGGAATACCTAGGGGCTCTTCTAAAGATGGGACGTACACTTCCTGTAAGTTCCTAGGGTAGGAGCATTCTTGCTGACTGATGTATTCCCACCACCTAGCGCAGCAGACACAGCATTTAGGTGTCTGCTGAACACACAGATAAAGCGTGTGTTTCTTGGGTTTTCTCAAGCTGGTGTGAGCAAGTGGATGCCATCAGTGGGACTCAGCTGTTTCCCTGCTCCTGCCTCTACTCTCAAACTCCCCTTGGTTTTGGCCATGACCTCCTGCCCATAGCTTACTTGGACACACAAGAGTGCCTCATGTTTTTGTGGTTATTTTCCTGTTCTTGCGGTCCTCACTGGTTGGCTTCTGTGGTTCATGCCAACCTTCAGGGCTACTCATCACTGCCATTACGCTCCAAGAAAGCACTGTCACTCCACAGAGGGCACTGTCGGGGACTGTCCAGTGGACAAGCCATCCAGCTGCCACCCTGGGCTGCAGCCTCTGCCAGCTTTGGTGTCTAGAGCCTCCCTGTGCATCCCCAGAAGCTCCCGCTCCTGTGGCCCCTGTGGCCAGCCAGACCCCAAAGCAGCGGTGGAGGAATAACCCCGCCCCCTCAGGGCTCCCGCACTGATGTGTCCTCCCCGTCTCTGGCACACTTGCAAAACCCTCTTCCTCATTCTTCTTTAGGCAAAGCAGAGCAAAAGAAAGCCTCCTGCAGAGAAACTCCCAGAACCTGCTGCCCACTGGCTCTTCAGAAACGGCCTAGCCTGCAGTTACAGCCCACTGGGGCCAGGAGCTATTCAGCCACCGCCAGGACCAGGGCAGGAGAACGCTCAAGATGAAGAGTGGGAGAAACAAAAACAAGGACAAAGGAGGGGAAGCCAACTTTTTGTGCAAGGTTTTGCATATTTTGCTCAAGCGAATCCTCAAAAAAAGTTTACCAGGCAAGTACTGTAACTCACATTTTAGAGATAAGGAAACTGAGGCTTGCCTAGTTTAAATATTACTCCCAAAGAGTGCGGCTTAAATGTGCAGCAACAGTGGACTTCCTAATACCAAACCCCAGGATGCGACACAGCTGGAGAACAGCTGGCCCCAAGTGGGGGCTGGTCTGTGTCAAGGTTAAAGCCAGGAACAAAGCAAATATTTGCTTTCCTGGTGGCGGCGTGGCTGCCACGAAGAGGGGAGAAGAGCTGAGCCGAGTCCCCACAAACCCACCAGAAGACACACCTGGGATCTGTGGGGGACCAGAGTGACTCTGACAAGGACCCCTCCAGAGGGAAGAAAGCATCAGAAATGGGACACAGGTGTCTCTGTCCTCTGCAATAGTTCCCAGTTTTTATTCTCTTAGCCTGTGGGACACCCCAGCCAGCCTGTGGCCCGTCTGGCACTGCTGTACGCAGGGGTGACGGTGAGCAGCCCGGCAGAGTGTCCCGCTGCCCTCTCTGAGGCTGCTGTCCCGGTAGGTACAGCCGCGCTCTCCTGGGCCTTTCTGGGCCTGCTGGGGGATGGGGGGTCATGTCGATTTAGCCCTCAGAAAGCTCAGAAATGGTGAAGAACGGTCTGTGAATTAAATTTGTTTCAAAACCATGTTATGTCCAAGGCTGGCAACTCACTTGTAGTATTTTATTATTTTCCAATAATAACATGTAGGTTTTATCATTCAGGTGTGGCGAAGTCAATAGGTGAGGAGACAACAGCCATTGAAAAGATGGAATTATACCCACAGATCCCCACGGGAAGGGCCACACCACACCTCAGGGGCTGGGAGGGCACCCGGGGAAGCACCAGGGAAGTCAGATGCAGAGGGGGTGAGGGCAAGATGTAGGCAAGAGCCTTTGTGTTGGTTTCTGTGGGAAGGAATGAGCGAGGCGGGGCAGGTTGGAATAATTTTCATGGGCTCTGGGGTGCAGGGGCAGGTGGATGGTGACCTTAAGTGTGAGCCCTCCACATAGCAGGTGGTTAGTGTGTTGGCTCTGGATTGGTTGGTTTCCATTTGAAAAGTGCGCTCAAGGGGCAGACAAGTCCTTTCCTATCTCTAGGAATTGGTTACACTTGGGAGGGACAGTCCCTCCAAGGTCAGCAAGGTCCCAGGTATCAGAGCATCAGAAACACATGGCTAATAAAATTCCATCCATCCCTGCCTACCACAGCTCATCAGAAGTTCTGCGTGAAATTAAATGGCCAAAAGTAAAGAGCCAACAAAACAAATATGCTCCCAGTTTTATTTTATTTTTTGTTGCAAGAATATCAAATATCCTTTATGAAGCACAGTAAAGCAACCACCATAAAACCTTGCAAGCATTAGCAGCAAAAGTTAGTGTTGCATGGAAATATAGCCTTGGGAATACCCAAAAAGGAAGTGTACCAAACCTCAACAATTTTGAAATCAGAGTCTGCGTTTGTCCCTCACAGTTCCTTCTTGCTCAGTTCCAGCAAGAAGGCTGCTCTGTCCAGAGAGATGACTGCCGTTGGGGCTGTCTTCTGCCTTCTGAAGAGAAGGGTGTGGCTCCCTGGGCTTTGGACATTGACATGGCCTCTCATATGTCCCCTTTTAAAAGTGTCCTGGGTGTTTAAGTGTCCTGGATTAGCACAGCCCCGGTCGCCTGCACTGAATTTTTAAATAAGCCATTCCCTGGCCCCTGGAACTGATTTCCCAAGCAAATGTTGCTTCTGGAACCTGTATTGAGTGTCGACAGTGACCACAGCAGAGCCTGGGGGTATCTGAAGAAGACGGGGAGATGACGCCAGCGGAGCTGCTGGCGTTCTGCCTGTGGACGTCAGCCCAGCAGCACCAGGGTCCATCTGCTGACTGGAGCTCAGGGTGGCCCAGTATCCGACGTTCCACAGCCCTCCACGTGATTCTCATGCAGCTTGAAGTCGGAGCACCACTGCTGTCTGTGGTTACTCCAGAATCCATGACCTGGGAATGTAGCTCTCTTTGGCCAATTATTCCAGCAGGAATTTGATAGCACCACCTTTATCACATCTGGAGGAAATTCCACCTGTGCATCTTGTCGCAGCATTTGGGACCCCGGACTTTCTTGAATAATGTGTAACTCTTCAGGGGTAGCTGCCCAGTCTGCCAGGCTCTGGGCCTTTCGGAGAGCCTTTCTTCCCCATCCAGCATACTCAGAACTTCTCGCCGTGCTTTCCCCACACCCGCCGAGCTCTCAACTCGGCTTCTGTCTGGTGACAGAGCTTCTCCACTTAGCTGTCAGCAGGCAGACAGGGACCACGGCCTCCTGCTGTTGAACTTTCTAGGCCTCTGCACCTTTTGTAAGGGAAAAGGCCCTTTTCTAGCCCTGCTCCAGCTGCAAAACCCTCAGCAGATCACCCATACTGCCTGCATCTGTGGGTCCCTGTGGGGACGGCTGTATCGCCACGTGCTCTTTAGTGCACATTTTCCCCTAGCTTTTGAATGTTCAAGATGCTGCGTAGTGTTTCTCCCTCATATGTATTTTTCTGAAGTGGGGGGATATGCCTTGAGTGAATGTGTGACAGCGAACAGGAGATTCTCAGCCTCGGCTGCAGACTGGAGTTTTCCAGGGAGGTGGCTGTCCAGACCCTATCCCAGGGCTTCTGCTGTAAGTGTCTGGGCTCCGGAGCCTCCGCGGCTCTGCAGGGGATTCTAATGAGCTGCTTGGGCTGAACCCCTGGTCTAACTTCTTGCTTCTAGCGCCTGTGTGTTGGTACTCAGGGCCCTTTGCTTTCTGTACCAGAAATTCATTCATTCCTTCATTCATTGACGTATCTTAGCACACTCTTCTAGATCTTGTCTCATGTGGGTCTTTCATATATGTGGGAGCTGTAAAATCAGTGGGCCTGCTGGAAGCACCCTGTCCACCTTCTTGCTCCCCCAAGTTGGATAATCCCACAATACGCTATCAGTTCAACAGCTCCCCAGGCCAGACATTGTACCATTGTCCTGGTGGTTGTCCTTTTCTTTGCCTCCTCTTTGTGTACCTTCCTTTATTATTGTCCTACTTACATAGAGTTTTCAGCCAAGTTCCTTCAATAAACGACTCTTGCAACCCCATCTAACAAGAACTGCATCACATCAAAATTCACCCAGTGATTCTCAGCATTCTAAGCACATGTTAAGGTTCTTAGTTTGTGGACAAGCCACATGAACTTAAGATGTGTACCTCCCAATGTATGGCTCTCCTTGGCCTGAAAGGAGATAGAATCTTGGGCAGGTGACCTGGCTCTGACGGCTCAGGCCCGGGACTGACAATGCAGCACAGGAACTCAGTGGCCTTGTAATTTAATTGCAGCACTGTTGTGTTAAGAAGGCTTAACCCTGTTCCATCCAGCTTTGCCTGGCATCACACCACGCCCACCTGTGGCTAAGGTAGTTCCAGGTCAGCTGCAGCAGTCTGCGTCCAAAAGCCCATGTCTTTGCCTTCTTCACCCCATGGCCTGGCTCCCTGCTCAAGCTCTATCTTGTTTCAAATAGCCTTGAGATAAAACCATATGCTTATCCACAAACCAACCAACCATGAGCTGTAGTGGCTGCCAAGGGAAGGTTCCGGGGCACAGAGCATCATACAGACTGCAAGCTGCCCACCATCCAGTGTGAAACAGCCCACAACCACATAGCCCCATGTAGGCTGCCACAGTCACCAAGGAAAGGGTCACCAGACACCCCTTGGCTTGGATCCACGCCACAGGCCACATCAGATGTTTTCATCACTCCATGTGTATTTCCCCCACAAATTCCACTCCTCATCACTCCCATTTTCCTCAGCCAATTTCTGAACAATACAGAGAAAGGACAAAAGAGCAGGCAGAAAGGTGGTGGAGTGTTCACTGTATTACTACAACCTGACATTGGAGGGTGTGCTGTAGGTGTGTGGCAAAGAGCTTCCTGACTGTGAACACCAGAGCTGGGCACACTACTACACTCAGTCCCAGGACATGTGGGACTCTGCAGCCTCCCCATATGAGCTCTTGCCCTGGGGAATTCAGGACATGGAGAAGCCCAGCAGCCGCTTGGTTCCTGCCCGTGGCCTGACCCACAAGAGCAGGAGCCTGGAGTGAGCCATGTACACTTGGCTCCTTTCTGAAACCTGCAATGAGGTCCTGAATCCCTTCTCCCTCGAGGGTCCACATGGACGGAAACATCAGGAGCAGGAGCTAGGTGTTACTTCCTAAAGAAACAAATAATTCTTGGTTATTTCTAGCAACTGTACTGCAACTTTTATTGTTGTTGTTGTTTTTGTTCAGTTCTTTAGAGGGTAGTTGAGCTGCAGTCACAGTTTGAGCATCCCTGGGCTATCTCTTTGGAGGCCAGGCCCCAAAGGGGAGGACCAGAGTCTTAGCAAGGTTGCTGTCCAAGACCTCATTTTCTCTGTGATGTGGCCCATCCTGTGGTTACCACAGGACATTTGTCCTAGAATACAATAGTCCAGAAATTGTTCAAAAGACATTCAGAAAAGAAGAGGTCCTTATAGCCTGGTGCACAGTAGGTGATCAACTAATGCTTGTTGTATGCACGTGTGCTTGTGAGAATGCTCCAAAAGGAAGAGGTGACGGGGAGAGCTTGCCCATGCACCAGTGGCTTTCCTGAAACTGGCTTTTCCTGTGCTATTTCCTCCTCTTCAAACACTATTCCCACTTTAGGGCTCTGTTCAAATGCTTCCTCCACTATAAAGCCTTTCCCAAACACTGGAATAATCTCTCCCAGTCCTGATTTCTCCAAGTAACTTATCTGGGCCTTTAGTATAGCATTTAGTGTTTTCTACTTTCTATGATGTTAATCACATTTTCTTCTTTTCTTCCCTACCAGACTGTGAGCAACTTGAGGGCAAGTTCAAGGTCTGACTGATCTTTGTCTTTCCAAAGCATCCTGTTAAGATATTGTAGGGAAAAAAGCAAAGGCTCTAAGGTAGAAAGCTCATAACTCTTAATTGGCCCTGAAAGGGTGCCATGGCACAGGAGAAAGGCTGTGAAGAGAGAACAAACTTCCTCTGCCACTCACCTTCCATCAAAGGGAAGCCAGGACCACAGCCCTACGGAGATACAAGGGACCGGCTGAACCAATCAGATTATTGCCTGGGAGTCTAAACACTCTACAGGGAGTCAGTAGCTAGGGGGAGCCAGAGTGGAGAGCCTAAAACCAACGAATGTGGGTAAGAGACATTTCTCAGGGCTGCACACAAATGCAGCTCTCACATGTGCCACAATTTGACTGTTTTCTTGAGCTGCAGTTCCAGCTCAGGTTTATGGTTAGCCTGCTTTCACAGTTTCCTTGGCCTAGGACATGACAGTGTCCTCATGGGTCCCCTGCCTCCAGCCTCCCACAAGCAAGCCAGGTGCTCTTTCTAAAGCCCAAACCTGACTGCATCACTCCACTGCTTCTAATTTTTTAATGCTGCCTAGTGCTTGCATGTCAGGGCCCAAACTCCTTAATTAAAACATATAGGCCTTTTCCAGTCTGCTTATTTACCTCATTCAAGTTGTCTACTCAAAGCTTCATGAGGGCAGGGGTTTGTATCTGTTATGCTCACTGCTGTATTTGCAGCTTTGAGAAGAGAGTGCTTGGCACATGGTAGGTTCTCAGCAAGTATTTACTGAATCAGTGGATGAGTGCTTAGCTCTCTGGCTTCATCTTCTGCCATCCCTCCATCTCTGCCCCTGCCCAGTGCTGGCCATACAGGACCTCGTGCATCTCCTCTCCAGTCTCCATTCTCTCTTGTATCAGGGAATGTTCTGTTTTCTGGCTCTGGAATACTCCTTGCCATTCTGTCCAATTGGCTGAATGCTTCTTCCTGTTCAAGTCTTCCCTGGGAAGCATTTCCCGAACCCTTAAACTGGCAGAGAGGCCCATCTTACAGGATCCCAGAGCACCAGATGGTCACCCCAGTTGGAACAGTTGTCATTTATTGAGTCATTAGGCCAGGCTTTTTCTAAGTAATTTTTCAGACATTATCTCATTCCTTTACCCAAACCTCTGAAGCAGCCAATAATAATATCCCTAGTTTACATATGTGGAAACTGAGGCTTGGAAGGCTTAAGTACCTTGCCTCAATTACCAAGCTAGTAAGGGATAGAAGCAGAATTTGACCCTTATACCTAGCTCCAGATGCCATATTCTTAACTCTCGCACGTGTTCTTCTGAGGGCCGAAATCGTCATGTCCTTGTCTGCCTTTCCTAATGGACCGTGAGTTCCTTGAAGGTAGGAGCTTTATCTTATACTCTTTTGGCTTTGTTCCTGATGACTTATGCTTAGCACAAGCACCAGTGGATTCTTGGTGAATGGAGACAAACAAGGCAAAGTCCCTGTCCCCTACCTCTAGGACCGTCCGGGAAGCTCACCACTGATTCCTGGAGTGTCCGTATCACTGTGGGATATGGAAACTGGACCCTTGTCAATGTTCTTTGGAGAGCAGAGGCCTACAGATTTCCCAATGTCAAAGACATATCACATGAATGGATGAATGAAATATGGGGGTATGTGGTATCCATGGTGGATGGGATGCTCTGAGAGCTAACAGGGAGGTTTTTCCCTGTAATCAAAAGAGAAGGTTTGAGTCCTGTTCCGGGAATCACTCCTCCCTGCTCTTTAAGATTGAATGCTGCTGCCAGCCTCTGTCAGCCTCACCTCCAGCCGTGAGCTCCTTTATCTCACTGGGAAAGAACGCTCAGAAACCTCCTCTTTAGTTTGAGAGGTAACAGGTTGCCAGTAAAGTAGGGAACCCTGAGAGCCTGGTGTGAGCAGGGAGGATTAACTTTTCCGAGTCACTGCTGGCTCGGTTCAAGGTGCTTTCTGTTCTCTGGATTCAGGGCTTCCTGTTTAAACGTCTGGAAGAATATTACAGTTGGGCGCAGAGTACTTGCTGAACTCTGATGAAAGTCTGTGATTAAATTATTTCAAACTTTAATAAAAATGTTTTTAGAATAAAATCCTTTGGTGATTATGTCAAACGCTGAGTACACTTTTTTTGGCGAACACTTGAGCCTGCCGTGCCTGTCTGCGCCAGCTTTTACTCAGCAGTGTCTGTCCTGGGGGATTCAGGGGTCTTGTCCTCAAAGTCAAGGCTGGGTTGATTTCAGACACCTCCTGGAGATAAAGGATCCTGATAAGACTTCTCGTGGGCTGGCCCATACTTTTAGTTTTTGTTATATATGTTTATATTATCCCCCTTTCTTCATTTAACTTTTTAAATAAAAATTTCCTGTAACACACTTGAAATGACCGTCTTTCAAGAAAGAAAATCTATGAAGGGGTTGCCTTCAGTTTCCCTTTCTCTGTCCCACCCTACCCTAAGTTCAGAGCACCTGGTGGCAGAGTCGGGATGCGTTGGGGGGAGCACGAGCTTCTTGATCTCCCTGTGCCAACTGACCATGCTGACACCACTGGTTCTGAAGTCATGATTTTTCTCTAATAGTCCAAAGCAGATTCTCTATCTCTTCCTGCTTAGAGGCAAATTACTTAAAAAAAAAAAATCCATTAAATATCTACCCTGAGTGAGATGCTATGCTTGGCGAGGGCTCAGGAGAAATGCAGCGATGGACTGCGCCACATTTCCTCGCTCTCCAGGAGCCTGTGGAGCAGAGCGAGCATGACAGGGTCACAGGTTGTAATGCTCTCCCCAGTCGTGCCACCTTACGGTGCCACTGACACACGGGGCCACACGAATGGCAACTGAAATGCTTCTTTAGCTCTACATCTGGATCACTTAGGGATGTATCTGGCGGCAAGCAGCAGAAAAACCAATGGAGAGTCATTTAAATAAAAATTGGTGTTGATTTTTCTCACTTTACCAGAAATATCGAGGTTCAGCAGCTTGATGACGTTCTGGTCAGTGCAATTTTAGCCTTTCAATTTTGGCCTTTTCTTCATGGTCACAAGATGATTGTTGTAGTGCCAGACATAGTGTCTATGTTCCAGGCAGGCAATAGGGACAGGAAAACACCAGCTGTGTCTTTACCTGTAGGTGGAAGCCCTTCCCAGAGCTCCTGCAGGCTTCTGCTCATGTCTCATTGATCAGAACTGCCACACGGGCTTCCGTAACCCTGAGGGAGTTTAGGGAAGCCATGTCACAGTCTTATGCACTCAATTTTCTACCTTACTATGGAACAGACTTTTCAGAAGTCTTTCTCTTTTCATCTATTAAAGCCCCAGTTTCCCAGGAACCTAGCAAAATGTTTCTGTGGGCTGGACTGGAAGACAGCTGGGGCAGCAATGCCACATGAGCCTTCATATGTATCCCTCTGCTCTCACCCGACGACAGGCGTCCCTGGCCTGGCTCTCAAGCGTGCCTTTCCTTCTGTTGGGGCAACTTCTTTCTTCAATGGGAATATTGTTGTAAAGGTTAAGGGACAGCCAGGGCTCCTTGATTTGGGAAGGGGTAGATCTGGGTAAGGCCAGACATCAGCCCTATGTGTAGTGCAACAATCCCAGGGAGCCCAGTCAGACGAGACCCAGGCAGGGTCAGCACAGACACACTTGAGTTCCCGTGAGCACATGGCTTATGCCTTTATGCTGGGATAAGAAAGAAAGAAAGAAAGAAAGAAAGAAAGAAAGAAAGAAAGAAAGAAAGAAAAGAATGAAAGAGAGAAAGAGACAGAGAGGGGAGAGGAAAGGAGGGAAGAAGGGAAGGAGGGAGTAAGGTAGGAAGCAAGCAAGACAGAAAAAACAAATAAGCAAATAAGCAAAAACATCTGAACTACAGAAGAAAACATGGTAAATGCAAGTCACTACAATATGCTATAAAAACATAGAAGGGAAGAAATTATTTCCAGGGCGGAAATGTGTGTTGGTTGGTGGGAAGTGAGTAGGAAGGAGGAAGAGGCCAGTGCATGCATCACAGATGACAGAACATCTTGTGCATTCGTTTATTAATTCACTCATTCGGCAAATACTAATTTCTCCTTCCTTAGCTAGGAA
>CAUYSK010011665.1:0-29786 GCA_963575035.1 Avahi laniger | reverse complement strand
TTGGTGGTGGTGATGGTGGTGTTGGTGGTGATGGTGGTGGTCTTGGTGATGGTGGTGGTGATGGTGGTGATAGTGATCGTGGTGGTGATGGTGGTGTTGGTGGTGATGGTGGTGGTCGTGGTGATGGTGGTGGTGATGGTGGTGATAGTGATCGTGGTGGTGATGGTGGTGTTGGTGGTGATGGTGGTGGTCGTGGTGATGGTGGTGGTGATGGTGGGGATGGTGGTGGTGGTGGTGATGGTGGTGATGGTGATGATGGTGATGGTGGTCATGATGGTGCTGGTGGTGGTGATGGTGGTGGTGGTGGTGGTGGTGGTGGTGGTTGTGGTGATGGTGGTGGTGATGGTGATGGTGGTGGTGATGGTGATGGTGGTGGTGGTGGTGGTGATGGTGGTTGTGATGGTGGTGGTGGTGGTGGTGATGGTGGTGGTGGTGGTGATGGTGGTGATGGTGATGATGGTGATGGTGGTCATGATAGTGCTGGTGGTGGTGATGGTGGTGGTGGTGGTTATGGTGATGATGGTGGTGGTGGTGGTGATGGTGGTGGTGATGGTGGTGTTGGTGGTGGTGGTGATGGTGATGGTGGTGGTGGTGGTGGTGATGGTGGTGGTCGTGGTGATGGTGGTCGTGGTGATGCTTCCACTGCTAATGACAATGATAACGATAGCAATGAAAATGATAATGCTGATGCTAATTGTGATGATAGTGGAAATAATAGCAACAGTGATCGTGGTAATTACAGTAATGATGATGATGATGGTAAAGATAATGGGCAACACAAAACCACTATTTTTGAGCATCATATGCAAGGAAATTTGCTAAGCACTTTAATGAGTGTGTCATCTCATGACCAGTAATGACAAGTGATACTTTAAAAGTAGGTATTAATATATTATGCCCATTTTACAGGTAAGGAAACCAAGCCCAGAGAGGCTGAGTAACTTGCCTAAGGGCATGTAGCTGGTGCATGGCCGAGATGTACTCTTTTCATCCGTCCCTATAGTAATTTCTTTTCTTTTCTCTCCTTTTCTTTTCCTTATTTTGTTATTACAGCTATTCCTAGGCTGACAGCAGACTGAGATCCGGGCTGGAGTTGCAGGAACAGGAAGCTGATGAACTTGCCCAAGGTCACACAGCTTGTAAGTGGCCAAGTCAGGACTATGTCCTCCTAAGCTGTGTGTGGCTCGAGGAGCTTTGGACTGGCGTGCAGGTGTCTGGCTTACTGGCAGTACATGCCTCCCTGTTCGACTTCCAGAGTTCAGGGGACTCCGGGACCTCCTCGCAGGTGACCGGGAGAGGGAAGAGGTTGATCGGCCTGCAGGCAGACACTAAGCAAGGTGTTCGCCCCCTCCCGCCACTTTCGGTCTAGCTCCTGCCATCCCTCCACGCACTCTGAACAGCCCAAAGCCGACTTTCCGACACCCTCTCAGCCCAAGGCTCACTACGGCCTCCTCGGGTGGGGCCGACTTGCCACGGTTTTTCCCAGGAAGCTGAGAGAATTTCCCAGCTGGGCAGTCGGGTGAGGGCTCAGGGGATGGGGACGGAGGCCCCTCACTGGCTGGTGGGACAGGCGTTCCCACCACGGACTGAGGCTTGGGCAGGGTAAAGCTCCTGCCCGAGGTTTCGTAACGAGAGAACAGAGGAGCCTGGTCCAACGCCCTTGCTGTGACACGGCCCTTTCCCACCACTCGCCCTGCTTCTTGGAGTTGGAGAGGTCTGACTTTCCGGACAGCAGGCCTGGGAGACAGAGGGCAGGCGAGGAAGCCTCCACCCCAAACTGCACACACACGGGAAGGCAGGTGGGCTGGGGACTGGGGAACGGGCCCAGGCTCTGGCGATCAGCGAAGGGGAGTTACCAGGCCTTCGCGACTGATGGAAAATTGGTGCTCAGAGAGGCTAAGTGACTTGGCAAGGTCACACAGCCCCTCAGTGGCCACAGGTGCAAAGGTCTAACTGCTGTTCATGCTCGTTCATCTAGCTCTCTCAGCAGCCCGGCAACATGGTTTGCCACTCTCACAGAGGCCCAGAGAGTTCCAGCAACATGCTAGGAAGTGGGGAGCTGGGGTTGGATCCCCAGTGGCCTGGACCTCAGGATGGGGCCCTTCTCTTTACTCACCTTTCCATTCTGTGATCAGTCCTATGGCCCCTTCCGGTTGTGCTGGGCCCATCTCCTCTTCTCTGGCAACCAGCTCCGTTCTTCAACGGGGATACTGAGGCACAGAAAGATTAAGCAAAGGTCATCTCACTGGTGAGAGGCAGGACTAGGATTTGAACCCAGGCCATCTAGCCTTGGGCCCACATTCCTAACCACCAGGCCCCACTGCCTCCTGCACTTCCCATGACACAGGGAATAGAAACCAGACTGCTCAGCACAGCTTCCCAGCTGCACGCTCTGCCCCGTGCCTGCCTCTCTGGTCTAGATCTCTGCCACACTCCCTGCCAAGCCTGCTTCTGCCCCAGGGCCTTTGCACCTGCTGTTTCCTCTGCCTGGAAGTGACAGCCACAGTGCCAGAAAACTGCAAGCTACTCTTTCACATAATTCTCACAACAACCCTTTGGGGAACATGATTCTTCCCATTTTATAGCTGAGAAAACTGAGGCTTAGAGAGGTTCGGTCCCCCTGCTCAGAGATGAAAGTGATGGAGCCAGAATTTGGATCTAGGTCTATGGACTGGGTGGTCTTCAGGTTTTCTATAAAGCGGATTGCCCCCAATACGCCCAGCTCCTGAGGTTGCACAGCTCCTTTCTGCAGAAAAGGGAAGTCCAGACACTTCTCCAGGTTGGAAATCGCGTCTTCATGTTGCTTTTCTGAAACGGAATTTGCCTGAAAGGGCCACCCCTCAGAAGAGACCCCTACCCCCAGGACTGGGGAACACGGCTCCCCCTTGCTGATCCTAAGCCTGCCGTGGTGTGGGCGATGAGCGCCTGCCAGCACTGTGGCCATAGTGAGAGAGTACTCAGAGTGTGTGAGGGTGATCTGAGATGACAGATACAAAGACTCCGAGCATACAGTAAACGCTCAGCAAAATTAGCCCTTCCCATTTCAAAGATTAGAAAGCATCCCAGAACCCCACAGGATGTCAGCCAACAAATACCTTTATCTAGTCTAGTCTCTACCAGTGGAGAAAGCACAGACATCTGAAAGCTGTGAAGCTGGTTTTTAACTTTTTACGTTGAAATAATCTCAAACTTGCAGAGAACTTTGGGAATGGTACTCTTCAGCCAGATTTGATGTGTAGGGCTTTTGTCACATTTGCATTGTCATTTCCTCATATACGTGTAACTTTCTGGAATAATCTGAGAGTAAGTGGCAGGCATCTGGCCCCTTTCCCCCAGACCCTGTGGTGGACTGTCTGTGAAGATGGCCACCACCAGTGCCTCTCACCTTTTCCCTATGTGCCGTTAAGACATGGCATCTACTTCCCACTCCTTGAAGCTGGGGAAGCTGATGACTTGCTTTGACCAATAGAATATGACAGAAGTGGTGTTGGTGCCAGTTCCCAGGCTAGTTTTAGGAGACCTGGTAGCTTTTGTTTGCCCCTCCTAAGATCCAGCCACTACGTAAAGAAGCTCAGACTGGTCTACTGGATGGGAGAGATCACATGGTGAGGGGGAGGCCCAGGCAGGCCCCCACTGAAGGCAGCCCCAGGAACAACCCCAGCTGACACCACATAAGCAGAAGAGCAACCCAGCTGAGCCCTGCCAGCCCACAAGATTGTGAGAAATGAATAGTGTACATTGTGCCAAGCAGGGTGGCTCACACCTGTAATCCCAGCAATTTGGGAGGCCAAAATGGGAGGATGGCTTGAGTCCAGGAGTTTGAGACCTTGTCTCTACAAAAAATCGGCCAGCCATGGCGGCATGCACCTGTAATTCCAGCAATTCAGGAAACTGAGGCAGGAGGATCACTTGAGCCCCAGAGTTTGAGGCTGCAGTGAGCTACGTTCGTGCCACTGCATTCTAGCCTGGGTGACAGAGTGAGACCCAGTGAAGAAGAAGAAGGAGGAGAAATAATCATTGCTATTTTAAGCCACTACATAACATTTGGGGTGATAAGAGATAACAGATAACTGACATAATCCCTGAGTACTTCTGCATGTATTTCCTAGGAACACGGTGTTCTCTTACATAACCACAATATGGTTATCAAAGGCAGGAAATTGGAAATTTTACATTGGCACCATATTGTTATCTAATCTACAGTCTTAACTTTTACCAATTGTCCCAATAATGCCCTTTACAGCGTTTTTCCCTCCAGTCTAGGACCCTTTTACACAACTTTGCTTCTGTTGGCTAGGGGTACCCGCATACAACTGAAAGACAGCAGGGCCGTCACACAGACAGCACACTGCTTATCTGAGCAGCTCACAACGCTCAGATGAAGCTGGCATTTGCCACCCAGGGCCCAGGGCCCTCCAGCTCTTTGAGGGTCCACAGCCCTTGGCTGGAAACCCTTGGTGAAGCAGAGAGAACCCACTTTTCAGGCTCACAGACTGAGCTGGTTTTTAGTCAGCCCAACATATTCTGTGACTCTGCAATGGCGTCACTTCCTAGATCCTCAGTTTCCCGCCTGCAACAATAACCACGTGCCACATTCCTGTGATAATCTGCGTGGGCCTGCTCAGGCAGAGTGTGGCGGGGGACAGGTGCTCAGTCGGGGGGGTTTTGTCTTTCCTCTCCTACAAATGTCAGTTTTATGGGCGCGACATACGTGTTGGCCTAAGAAAGGCTCAGTACCCAGAAGACGGAAAAACCAACATTCGGTATCGAAGAAAACCGCACATTCCAGGGACCACATGGGTTTCCCTGTCTAAAGTCACATCGCAAGCCCGGGGATTACCCACCCCACCATCCCCAGAAGCACTGGTTGACCAAAGTACGATTTCATTAGTGGTTTTAGCGACACACTCAGGCCAAAGTGGCTAATGCGAAATTTTCCAGCATGTAGACTTAGGAATGGAGCTTCTCTTGGAATCCGAGATTTAACAGTGGATATGGTCAGCCCCCTCCTTTACCCCCAGATTTCCACCCATAAATCCACTTTGGGATTCGGCCTCTCTGTTTGTTCATCTCCTGCCCTGCACCCTGGTAGAATTTACTCGGAACTGACAGACCACCCACCACCCATCAGGGGGTGGGCAGGGATGCGGTGGGGTGGGTAATTCCAGGGCCAGCCAGTGTGACCCGGGCCTTGAGTGGACACTACCCTTCCCTGGCCTCACTAGTGATCACCCAGGGACGGACTATTCCTGGGAGATGAAGTAGGATGCCTCCAAATGCTGTCTGCAGACCCACCAAACCCAGGAAAGGCACCTGGAGAAGGGCGGGCTCTAGCCCTGGCATAACTCCTCGTGGCCCAGGTGTTCCTCAGAAAGTAACTCACCCTCACCACCAGCCCGTCCCACGGTGCGGCGTCGAGGCTCAGGGCGCTCTGGCCTCCCCCAGAGCAGACTCTCACTGCAGGGCTTTCGCACATGGGCTCTGGGGCCAGAGACCCTGCCTGAGTGCAAACCCCAGCTCTGCCCTTTCTTGATGGCCTCGGGCTATCTGCTTTACCATTCAGGGCCTCAGTTTCCCCATCTGCAAATCGCAGTAACAAGGATAGCTGTGCAGCAGGGCTGCCTGAGAACTAAGGGCCTTGAACAGGGTCTGCCTTTCATCCTCAGGCAACGCAGTGTATAGACATTATTCAAAAGTCTCAGAGACACAAAAAACGTGGTTTTATTTTTATTGAGGTAAAAGTCCTATGGCATGAAATTAACCATTCTAGAGCGTGCGACTCAGTGGTATCTAGGACATTCACGTGTTGCGCCACCATGCCCGCTGCTCAGTTCCGAAACACTTCCACCGCCCAGAGGGGAGCCCCACATCTGCTATGCAGCCGCTCCCCACACTCCCTCTCCGCAGCCCCTCACAGCCCCCCGGCTTTCCGCCCCGTGACTCTGGCGTGCCCTGTGACGGCTCGTGCACCGTCTGCCCCTTCGTGTCTGCTTCCTGTCACTTAGCGCGGCGTCTCCCGGGCTCTCCCGCACCGCGGCGGGTCAGGGCTGCATGTTTTTATGTCTGAATGATATTCTACCACCTTAACACACCACATTTTATTTATCCAGCCGGCACTGAGGAGACTGATTTGTTTTTGTCTCTTGGTAACTGTGAATAACGCTGCCATGAACATTCATACACGAGTTTCTGTGTGAACATCTCCCTCTTTTGCTTTCTCTCGGGTATACACCTAAGAGTGAAATTGCTGAGTCATGTGGCAATTTTATATTTAACTGTTTCAGAAATCACCAAACTGTTTTTACAGTGGGTGCACCATTTTACACTCCCACCAATACCCAAGGGTTCTGATTTCTCCACATCCTCACTAATATTTATTTTCCATTTTTTGGTTGTAGCCATTCTAGTGGGTGTGAATGGGTGAAAACATGTTTTTTAAATGAAACTAAGAAGTAATTTTTTTTTTTTAACGCAAGCATTGACCCCACAGCCTTGACCTTCTGGGAGCTCAACAAGGAGACTCGAAGACGGCTATAGCCAAGATTTCCCCTCTCTGGGCCTCAGTTTCCCCCTCTGTACATGACCTGGTTGGTCTGGATTAGGGCGTCTCAGATGAACCCCGCAGAAACCACAGAGAAGAGAACTGAGACGTTTTGCCGCTGAAATGGAACAGTGCAGACCCTTTCCTGAGGCCCAGGGAAGACGAGCCATGCGGGTGGACTTGCCTGCGTCTGGAGTCTTTGTGCTCGGTGCACACAGCCTCACACGGTCGCGAGGGCTCTGGCCCTGGTGACGGACTCAGCTCTGGGACTGTCACGTCAGTGTCCTAAGACAGAGCCCCTGGCCTCCCCAGCCACCAGAAAGCTCTTGAACCAGGTCAGAAACATAGCGAGTCTTCTCCTTCCGGGCCTCCTAGGTGCCGCGCCCATCCTCACAGCCCCGAGTGGGCCCCAGAGACCCCAGAGGCTGCGCAGAGCACAGGGCCCTCCCTATTCCTCAGAGAAAACGTTTCCGTGCCAGCCGCTTGTCCGTTTCTGACTGCCAGGCTTTGCCCACGCACCCTCTGCCAGAACACCTTCCTCTCGCTTCTTCACTCACCCAGCTCCCGTGCACCTGGGAAGACTCCACTCGGTACCGCTTCCTCCAGGAAGCCTTCTCTGATGCCCCACCTGGATTTAATGGTGCCTCCCCCATTCTCCCTCTGTCATAGCACTTTTTACCCTGTTTCAAGAACTGTCCATTTAACCAGCCTCCTCCACTGGACTGTGAATTCCTTGGGCGGGAACTTTGCGCTCCATCTCAGGGTCCCCAGGACTCCTCAAAGCCATGTCTGCGAGAAAGTGGAGTCTGGCTGGCCAAAAGCCTGCAAGGAGTCTTCCTCTGGGAGCCGGCTCTTCCCTGTCGCATGTGGTCTTGGTGGAGAGTTAATCATGGTGTCTGACCCTGTTTGGTCATGAGCTGGGCACGTGACCCACGCTGGGCCAATCGGACGCTCCCTGCTGAGAATCTCAGGCATGGTAGAGTGATGCCAGGCCGGACGAGAGCTGACACCAACTTGTTCCAACCTCCTCTTGCTTCCTGCTGCCTAGAAGCCCAGAGCTGCCCCATTTCCTGTGTTCCTGCAGACTGATGGGTCAACCCTTGATTTTTGTGAACTACCCCAAATCTCAGAAATCAATGCCGTTTGTTGCATAAGGTTTGCCAGAGTCCATCTGTGTTGCTTTTCTCCAAAAAGGCCCGCAGATAGAGCATATCCATAATTCTTTAATGCATGCACAGATCGGTAAACAAAGGAGCTGCATCTTGAGCGGGGAGACGGTCGATCAGATGGGGAGGACCAAAGGCGTAAAGGCGCTGCCGGCAGAGGGACAGGCCTGGGCAGAGATCCCTGGCCGTCCACATGTGCTGGGAGGAGAGTGGGAGGGGTCCCGGCTGCAAAACTGTTTTCAGTCACCTTGGCCTCCCTTCCTTTGTGTTCACTGTGGTTTCTACAAAACAGAGAGAAGATGTCCAAACCTACATAGAGCTTGAGGGCGTGGAAATGGGGAAGGAAAGGGGCTGGGAAATGAGACTTTAAACGATGCTCTTCTTCCCAAGGCGTTGATGAAGAACTTGGGGTGCAGGATGGGGACCCAGAGCAAGCTGAGGTGCCTGCTGAGGAATCAAAGGTCTGACTGAGCCAACAGCACCCTGCGTCAGAGAGAATCGTCTTTCTTCCACAAAAGCAGACAATCTCTTTCTTAAGTGTTTCAAAAGGTAGTCTCCAGATGGATGGCCTAGACGTAAATGTTAAAATAATAAAGCCAATCAAAGAAAACATGGAAAGATGTCCTTATGCATAAGGAAGTAATGATTCTACTCCAAAAGACCTAAAAGCACAAGACAAAAGGGGTAAAAAATGACAGATTTAACTGCATCAAATTAAGGATTCCCATTTATGAAGGGCACCACAGACAGAGAACATACTGGACTATGTTTGCAGACTGAGATTGCCAAGTGGTTATTGCTTAGGATATGCAAGGGACTCTTACCAAACAATAAGAAAAAGATAGATGATCTGGTAGGAAAATAGACAAAGGTTGTGAAAAGGTGGAGGAGAGGTCTAAATGGTCAACCAGGATAATTAGATATTCAAACTCATTAGTAAAAAGGAATGGTAGCTTTTAAAGCAAGGCACTGATTTAGACTTATATGGGAAAGGCGAATTCACACAAGTGGATGAAGTCGTGCTTGTGGGAATGGCTTGAAGAGCTGGGCACTCGCGTGCACTGTGACCGCGACAGTCTTTCTGGAGGGGTGTTGGTTAGCTCAGAGAGAAGTTAGGCCTGGGGACACCCTGCATTCTTGAGATTCCTCTCTGGCATATGGAGGTCTGGATGCCAGGGCAGTTGTCACATAGGTTACTAGAGGGGTAGGACACAGATGCCAAAGTCGTTAGTCATTAGTCATGGGAGCAGGGGACTGGGGACATCCTGATGCCCACCCCTCACTAGGGAACACTAGCAGGCAAGGCAGAGAGCTCCATAGGGTGAGACAGGAAGCAGAGGAACAAAGGTACCAGGCCCATAGTAAGTGCTCAATAAACATTAGTTGTCAGCTCATGCAAATATGGCATCCCCAGTAAGGTAAGGCTTGTGCACAGGAAACCACTTGCCCACGCTCCTCTGGGATCACCTGACACCCAGGCAGTATCCCCGGGACCTCGTGGGCACCCAGTTCGCCATGATTTACCCTTTGCAGTTGCCTTCAGTCTCCCTCCTGGGTGTGCTGGAAACTGCACTTAGCACCACCATTCCCTACAAAGTCCTGCCACAGGAAACACAGCAGGTCTAACTAATCCTGAGGTCAAAGTGGCCCACTGCAGCAGCTGTTCCTTCCGGCCCACCTCCTCAACCCCCTCCCATTGTTGGGACTCTGATTAGCCTGGGTATTGGGTGATTCCTGCTCTTCTTTCCCTGCTTTGCAAGGGTTAATCAGCCTTCCTGCTGGCGGCAGGGCAGCTCGGAAGGAGGCAGCGGGGCAGCCTGGCGCAGGCGGCTTTCATTACTTTGATGGGATACATGTGCGCGGCTTTATCTCCGGCCTTTCTCCGTAATTCAGCGCTTGAACGTCTCAGCTGTCGGCTGATCTGCAGACAATTGCTTGGGGTAATACTATCCGGAAAAAGCTGATAAAACGCAGATGTGACGAGGCCTCTGAAATTTGTGGTTTGCTAAGTGGTTTGCTGTGATGCTTGCCCCTGGCCAGGGCGGCTTCCCTTGGAGGCTGGGAACCAAGGGGGTGGGAGTTTTTTTAAGTGAAAGGTTGAATAGAGGAAGTGACCGTAGAATTTTTTTTTTCTCTAATTAGGATGATCGGCAAATAGAAAGTGGAGGGGAATGGACTTCACCTAGGACTTGCCGAGCTCACGCCCCCTCTGCTTCCAACCTAACCAGCCTCCCTGGGCGTCTCCAGAAATGGGGCATCTGGGCATCCTCTGTGCAACTTGGAGTGAGTGTGGTGCAGGGGACCCTAGGAGGGAGCCACTCATGGGCTGTGTGACCTTGGGCAAGTCACCCAACCTCTCTCTTGCTCAGCTGACTGGACTGAAAGACCAAATTACTGACAACCTCAGAGACTGGGCTATACCCAGAAGGATGCCTGGCATACAATAGGTGCTCAATGATTAATGCAGCGGTTTCCTCTTCCTTCCTTTCATTCACTTAGGTTCCCCAATGACCCTGGAGAGTAAAGTGACGTGACCGTGACGTGAAGAGATGGCTGCCAGCTGGGAGGTAGGCAAGAGGCCAGGCCGTCAGTCCAAAATCATGACTTTCCGGGCAGGACTCTGAGGAAACAGAGGGACTGGGTCTTTCTTCCTGGCCAAAGGAAGGATTCGAGCAGAGCTCCTCCACCTGCCTGCGTGTCCCTGCCACCGGGGACCCTGTGAAAATGCGACTCCCACGTGGCAGGGCTGAGGCGGCCTGAGACTCTGCATTTCCAGGAGGTCCCAGGGATGCTGACGCTGCCCGGGAAGCGAAGCCGGGACGCTGGGTCATCAGGCTAGACGGGAGGCTTTGGGCACATCCAGTCCTTGCCTCCTCGGCCCCAGAAGGCCCCTGCTGACCAGAGAGAGCAGGCGGTGTGGCTGGCGTTGCCCAGCGCGTCAGGGGCAGAGCCAGGCTGCCAGAGTGACCTCCACACGTGGCTTGGCGCTTTGCCCACAGGGCTCTGACGGCAGGCCCTCCCTAGCTGGCCAAGAACTGTTTTCAGAATGGCGGATGGGTCCACATGGAAACTCCCTAAAGACAGCACGCTTCATTGTGCCCTTCCCAGATTGCTTTTGCGACAAAGGAAAAAGTGCATGGGTTGGCACCAGCCCACGTTGCCCTTGAGGCCGTGGCACACGGTTCTCAGAACAGCGGTGGGCCATTTGTGGTCTCATGCCGATCCTGTGCAAACATTGTCAAGTAGATGATAAGCCTACAAAGAAGGCTTGTGATCGCGTGGGACAGCTTTGGGGGCGCCCTTTAGCCCCCTTTTGCTTTCATGCTCAGGTGAGAAAGGCCTGCACGTAGAGCCCCCCCCCTTTTCTTCCTTGAAAATAGCCCTGTGAGGTGAGCTGGTCACACCCGTTTCCGGCTGAGGGAAACTGAGGCCCAGAATGGTTTGGTGACTTGCTGGTGGAATCAGAGCTGGAGTTCAAGCCCAAACGTGTTCAAGAGTAACCGGCTCCAAAGGCCACACAGCTGCACCCGTGCCACACTGCCTCCGGACCACAGACAGGAGCGCTCAGGCAGTCTGCTCCGATATTTAGGGCAGGGCCCGGGTTTTCCCTTGAAAAGGCCATTCCGCAATTAGAGGGTCGATTTGCAGTTCTCGCCTTTCAAAGAAAGAGGGCGTCTCTCCCCCTGCTGGGGTGTGGGCAGAGCTGGTAGCAATTTTCCCACAATGTGTAAATTAGTCAATCTCCCAGTCTCTAAACGGGCCTTTGAAGCCACGTTAATGAAGCGCTCCATCAGGGCTCAGTGGCGGCCGCCCGGCTGCTGGCCCAGTGCCTTTTGATGTCTCCGGCCACGGGCTGGAGGCTTAACTCATCTAAACGCCCGGCAGGGCAGGCGCTAAAAAAAAAAAAAAAAAAAAAAAAGGCAAAAAGCCCCTTAGAGAAGTTGAAAAATTTTTAATGAAAAAATTTAGTCCGGGCCTGACTGATGTTGGCACTTCAAAGCCAGTGCAGACTAAATTGCTGTAGACTGCTTAATTCAAAAGTGCTCCCTCGCGGGTGACAGCCCAATGGTGACAAAATACAATTGGCAACAGGAGCCGGGCAAGATCAAAGGCTGGCTATTGTAATAGTTTTGTTCCATGAAGAATTGCTTATTGTCAGGAGTTTTTAAGCCTTTTTTTCCTTCTTTTTTTTTTCTTTCCTTTTTTCTTTTCTTTTTTTTTTTTTCGTGGCTCCAGCACCATCCCGGGGCTCCCTGGTTCAGAATCGGTGACATAAATACTTGTAATTACATCCTTCTGATAATACACTTCAGCTTGCAGAGGCCTCGGCTGCCTCGCGGTCTCTCTTGAGGTTCACGGAGCTGTGCGGTGGGCTGGACTGTAAAAACCGTTTCTGTGTTTTGTCAGAAAAGACCCCGCGAGGCACTGGAGGGCACATTGGAGCTGGGACCCCCTCGTCACCTTGGGGACTACTTTAGGGTTTGCTTCAGATTAAACTGCTGCTTGCGAGGCCCTTGAGGGGTGGTGGGGTGAAATGGCCCCAATGGGGGGTCCTGGCTCCCCCGATGACTGTACCTGGCTTCTAGCCTCAGTTTCCCCAGTCATCACCCAGGGGCTCATTTACACACAGCACAAGTATTTACTGAGCTCTCACTTAGGAAAATACTTGCCTTGCGGGGTCATGTGAATGACTCTTCGGAGAAAACGAGCATTCAAGCACATGCAGCCGGGAAGCGGCCCCGCCCCTCCGTCTGGGAGGCTCTGTGTCCAGTCTCTGCAGCTCACCTGGCTTCTCAGGCCACCATCTGGCTTCTCACGGAACCCAGAATGAGATGTTCTGGGGAGTTGTTCAGAAGCTTCTACGTGGAGGGAGGGAACAGGTGAAAGGAAAGCTTGTCCCCAGACCTGGAATTCTGTCCTCACTTCTCCTCCCACAGCATGACTCTGCCCACTCACTCTACCTCCCAGAACCTCAGTTTCCTTCCCTATAAGATGGCAACAACACTCCCTGCCCTGCCAGATCTTGGCTTTTCCTGCCTTGACGCAAGCCTCAGACAAGAGAAAGGATGAAAAATATTTTACAAGTGGCCAGAAAGCCACAAACATCCCCAAGACAGTCCACGTGATTTTCTGACCCAGGTGGGAGGGGCTCGGTTGTTTAGGGCTGGGTGGAGGGCTGGGGTGATGGGGTACCACGGAGGAGCTGGAATGCTCCGGCTCCTTCCATTGCTGCGCATATCAGTCACCAGGAAGCTGCCCCACGAAGCACACAAGGCCGAGTATCGTTCACTGGTCTTGAATTAATTAAGAAGACTCGTATGGGGGCAATTAGAGCCCTCAGGCTGATGACATCTCGTCTCACTGGGATGGAGTTTGCTTCTGCGCCCCCTCTGCCCCTCCTGCGTTCCCCAGATATCGGCAGGTTTGGTTTCTTCCCAAAGCGTCTCACATATATTATAGGGCTGGATGAGTGGTTCTACAGACACTGGGAGGGACAGACGGCCCTGGGAGGGACCAGCTGGCAGCTGCGTTGACAGGCCTCTGCTTACACTGGCTCCGCATTTTGCTTCCCTCTTTACCTTCCTTTTGACCCAACTTCTCCTGCCCTCCCCACCCCCACCACCATTCCCGTCTGTCCCTTGTTTTAAAATTCCACTGGCACCAAGAATTCTAATTTCCCAGACATCTCAAGCAAACACTCTAGGGTGGCACTGTTCTAAGGGCAACCTCCTAAAGAGTTCCGTCCCAACTTTCTAAGGGTGCCGTCCAAACGTCCAAGGGCCACGAGAGGCCCGCGGCGACTCCAGATCCGCCTGCTAATCAGGAAGGGACACACCATTCGCCACAGACCCGCCTGTTCACCATAATCACGCGCAAGTATGCATAAACCCAGCTGTGCAATTATGAATAATCAAATCAATTAGAGACAGTCTAGCACCAGGGATGATGGGCATTCGGGTGTGGGCCTCTGCAATATTTTAACAGTAAATGCAAGAGCCCCAGAGAGGCCTGGCGGGGAGAGGGGAACAAAAGCGTGTCCACATGCCAAGCCATGTTGCTTGGTGACCCTCCTCCACGGTTTCGGCGGCCTTCCCAAAGAAAACAATGGTCATGAAATGCCAAGAAAATATTTTGGAGGCAAGTATGAAAGCTTCAAAATGAGTTAATTAAAAACGGATAAAACACGAGTCTCCTAAAGTATGTTGAGGAAATTTAGCGCTTGAAATTTGACAGAAGGAAAAGGTTTTCCAGTGTGAAGCAGAACTTGAAAGTGGCAGAGCTGGGCCACTAGGTTGTTTTCTTCCAAAACCAGACCCCTCCAGCTTCTTCACACCACGAGGGGGGCTCGGGGCAGGCCTCGGAAAGCATGGACAGCCCTCCGAGGCCGCAGAGACCGGGCAGGCAACCTTCTCAGGCTGTTTCGGGAGTGGGCGATTTAGAAGCCTGTTCGGGACGTGCGCAGGCGGTTACCAGGGGAGCTGGTCCAAAAGGAGCAATTGCGTGTTAAAGGCATTTGCAGAGCAAAAGCGTGACTCTGTTTATACTTGCTTAGCACATAGTAAGCACTCACTGAATACTCAACAAATGATGGACTGCTGTGACTCAGTTCCCTAGAAAGGGACCAACTATTCCAGATGAACCAAGGCAGTCCAGAAGGGACAACGTGCCCTCGCGTGTCTTCTTATGGAGATGGGACTCATCTCGGCCACCCGGCCAGTTTGAAAGCAACTGTCAGAGGTGCCAGCTTCCCAGATGCCACCATCCCTGGGGCCTGGAAATGGTCGAGATGTCACTGCTTGATTGCGGATGGCTAGAGGATTCTAGGAATAGGATGGGTTTCCTGAAGTCAACAGTCACGTAACCAATTTTCTGTTTTCTCTGTGTCTGAGCCAAAGGCATAAATATGGCCTAATTTAGCCCAGCAGAGAGATTTGAAGCGAGCCCTTCCAGCAACAAAGGACAAATGCCCCTTTCGAGTGACAATTTGTGCAGATTCCTTGACGGGGCATACAGGCTATGTGAGGAGAGAGCAGGAACACCAAGCATCACCCTGCCAGGCCAGCGCCAGCCCTGTTCTTACAAGCGTGAGGACGAGTCCTGCTTCCACACCGTACTCTGCTCTTCCAAGCACTGCTGGACGTCTTGCACTTGTTGTTTCTCTCTGCGCTGAGTTGAGATGTTAGATGTTAGCATTGCTGTGTTGTAGAGGAGGCTGTTGACACTCAGAGAGGTCAAGGAGCTTGTTCCAGACCCCACAGCGACAAGTGGCAGGCCACGACTCAATCCTGCAAGCGTGCATCTGCTGCCCCACTGCGTCTGGGTGCCTGCCTGATGCACACCCTGCTAACGCTGCGATCTACAGAGATGTCACCAGGGAAGTGCTTCCCCAGATGGATACGCTCAGGGGCCTCGTCTGTGACTTTGTAGGGTCATTTGGAGGAGTAACAATCATGCCCTGTGCATACCTGGTTTCCTCGAGTCACAGTGATCTGGAGACATGATTTCCCTCAGTTCTGATTCTCCGTGGGGCAGGGCACTCACGCTATTACTGACCCTCACATGTCACTAGCTCCCCACCTCATCCCCCACTCAAGTAGATTCCTGTCCCCTCGGCCTCGGAAGGGACCCTCCAGCACTGTTGGGAGCCTTCAGGGGACATCTCAGGATCAAGTCCTTTTCCTCTAGCCTGCTGAAGCCGGTTCCCCGACACCTTCCTGGTATCTCTGTGTCCACGGGTGGCTCCAGGACGCCCACCAAGTCCTCAGGGTGCCAAGGTGGACGGAGCGCGGTGGAAGTGGTAGGCATGGGGACCGCACCCTCTCAGCCCTCTTTGGGTCACACTGTTATGGGATTCCCCTGCCGTCTGCCTGGCCCCATAAGCACGGAAGAAATGACGCCATTTTTCTTTGTAGAGTCTGTCTTCTCTCTAGAACCACACGTGGGTCCCATCCAGGGGGTGGATTTGAGTGAGGCTGTCATCTGAATCCCAGGTCACTCTCTTTCAATGACTTGCTTTGGTTTACCAGGTAGTTTTCTTCCAACTGCTGCCCATTCATAAGGAACTAGTGTATACCAGTCCCCGTTTCCTAAGAATATGTTTCCTTAGCAGGCCCTTCACTGCCCAGTTGCAGATCTGGGGATGTTGCCCCACGAGCAGCCAGGCGTGCCCAGAGATGTTTGCCTATCAGCAGTGGACACCGCCTCAGCCTACGCGGGGGTCTTCCCGTCAGGGGCAGGACAGCCCTGGCTCACATTAAACATGCCATTCAAAAGACACCCTTGCTCCATAATCAGTGGAGGGCTGCTGAATGCCAGGTCTGGGCGGGATGAGAAGATGACTTCTGTCCAGGCGACCCTCTGAGGACGGTAAGTAAGATCACGCACCCTCTGGGGCTGACGGTGGAAGTAGACCCACTGGATCCATTTAATCCAGCAGGTCCTCGCTAGAGCCCCGGCAGGCAGCAGGGGCACAGACAGCGCGTGCAGAGCGACTCTCAGAAGGGCAGGCACCTGCGGAGGGCTGGAGCCCCCGGTGGGCTCTCTTCCGCATTCTCACGGCAACAGGACACTAAAAGGGGCCAAAAGGCAACCCCAACCTGGCCTCTGCCCCGACAGACAGAGCTGCTTCCCTGCTGCAGGGGGGGTCGCCGCCCCTCTGCCAGAGTCTTGCTAAGCCGTCCTGACCGCCAGCAGCCCAGTTATCAACTAACACCAGGGACAACTGGGCAGGAAGGGGCTTAGATGAGGGGCATGGCAGTGAGAAGGGCAGGAGCGTGAAAACCCAAGTCTCATCCATTTGCATTTTTGTCTCCCACTGACCCTGCACCGACCCACACCCTGCAACCCCTCGTGCATCCCGTGCCTGGGCCGTCACGACCAGGCACGCATCTGAGCGTGGCACCTGTCGGGTCACTGCAAGCCTCAGCTTCCTCATCCATGAAATGGGGACAACCCTAATGCTGGCCTGGCCATCTCACAGGACGGTGGGAAGGAGAAAATGAGATGAGGGGCAGAAAATGAAGCGCAAACTAGGAAGCGCGTGCGCATCAAAGGCATCTCTGTCTACGAGGACTCCCGTAGGATCAGAGAATCTAAGGCGACCTATCTCTACTTGGCTTGCCCGAGGTGACAGCGAGGCGTGAGCAAACCCCAAGTCCGTATTCTTCCAAATTCAGAGACTTTTCGGCTGTGCTTTGAAGAGCAGAGAGGGCTCAGGGTCACCTGTGAGGGGATGGAGGTTCCAGAAGAACAGAGCTTGGGCCCCACCAGCTCAGCTCTGTTCTTCGGGGCCTTAGAAACTGTGAGATTTCAGTGCGACAATGTTCTAGCCCTGGACAGGGAGGCCTGAAAGCTACAGCGCAACACTGCGCAGTGTCTGGTGGGCTTGCTGGGGACGCAGAGCCCTGAACAGCCCCGGGCAGAACTGCCCTAGAGGGGTCAGCAGAGGAAGAATCCAAACTCCTTGCTGAATAAAAAGGAAAAAACAAATTCTGTGTCCCAGCATGTGGACCTCCTGAGGCTCCCAGGAGAGCCAGGGCCCCAGGGACAGAAACGCGCTGGGATCTGCTTTGCTCAGACCCCCCCACGGACTCAGGTCTCCTGTCTCAGCCTCCCTCCCAGCTGGCACCACACTCCTGGGTGGTCTTGATCACATCGTGTCCCCTCTCTGGGCCTCAGTTTCCCCATTTGCATCATGAGGGGTGGACTGTGATGGTTCGCAAGCATCCTGTGAGCTCTGCCATCCTAATCCTCAATGCGCCAAGGCCCTCTTCCTGCCTCCCCTTGTCACCCTCTGTGAGCCCTGCCTCTGTCTCCAGCGCCCCCACCCCGGCCACAGCCCCCCCAAATCCAGACATCCCCTCCTCCCCCGACAAGTTCCCTACAAGGCCACTGCAGAAAGCAGCAATTCGGACAGAAAGCAGCAATGTTTTAATTTACTCAATTAAATCACCATGTGGACAGAGGCTCTCAAAGGAATCTGCTCTACAGAGCTTTTTGTTTAACAGAATTAGTTGAAACCGGATCAGCCAAGACCCCGTCCCTGCAGGCCGTCTGCCCAGACAGGGAAGCGCTTCCCTAAGTGGAAGCCCTGCTGCTGGGGGCCTCCTCCAAAGGGCCTGTCTGCTCCTGTGGGTTCAAAGTCCTCCCCTTTGGGGCCAGTGGGGCCAGCAAAGCTCAGTCACACCCACCTTCAGCCGGGCCCTAATCAGACTCACATTCGGCTCCGCCTTCCGAGGACTCGTGCCAGAATCGGAGACTGTGGGGCGATGCCAACATGGAGCCTGTCATTCAGAAACAAAGTCTGTCAAGTCATTTGTCTGGACTCTTCAAGAAAATTAGATAAACTAACATTTACTCGGCATTGTAGAGTCTCCCAAGAAGTTTTCCTCCATGCTTTATTTAATCCTGTGACAATCCTGCAGAGAGGCTCTTTCACATTCTTTTGCAGATGAGGGTCAGAGAGGTTTACAAACTTGCCCAAGACCACACAGCTAGGAGTGAGGACCCAGGCAACTCAAAAACAGCAGTCCTAACACGTGCCGAGCATGTTGCTCTGAGGCCAGTGAGATGATGCCATCATTGTGCCCAGCACGTGGTGAGCGCTCTCACACTTCCCTGCCCTTCTCCTGCGCGCATGAACCCAGAGCTGCTGGCTCAAATTCTGTCTTGCCCCCACTAATTATATGACTTTGGGGAAACCACTGAACTTCTCTGGGTCTCAGGGGAAGGGGCAATGATACCTCTCTCTCGGAGTCAAATGAGATGTGTGGAAAACTGTCTGGCCCGCTCCTGGGGCTTAATAGCCTTTGCTGGCACCCCCAGGAGCCACCCGAATTCTGCAAGCTGACCCTCGCCGTTCAGAGGGCACACTGCTGGTGGTGACCTTCAGAGATGAGGATTGCCATTTAGCGCACAGGTTAGTAAACTCGACCCAAAGGCCAAACCCCGCCTACTTATTTTTGTGAATACAGTTTTATCGGAACATGGCCACACCCGTGAGTGTACATATTGTCTGTGCCTGTTTTTACCCTACAACAGCAGAGTTGGTACTTAGGACAGAAACCAGAAACCAAACAGCCCAAGAAGCCTGAAATATTGACTGTCTGGCCCTTTGCTCTTTGGCCCAGAAAAAATTTGCCAAATCCTGATTTAGAGGGTCAGACTGTGGGGACTCCGCCCCCTGCCCAAAGAGGCTGAAGACAGGCAGAGGGAACAGAGAGGAAGTTGCTCAGGGAGCGGTTTATTCTAATTGTTAATGAGCTTGTTTAACCTCTGAGACCCTCCTCCCTGATCCTAGAGACCAGAGTGGGTCTTACGTGTTTTGATGCAGTATTCCCGTTTAAAAAAGGAATTATTAATGTGCCCCGAGTAGTCTGTCTTGGAGAGTTTTAAAGAAGGGGGGTGGGGTGGGGGTAAATTGTTCTGTTATCAACAGACACTTAATAAGTCTGCGACTTCCACTACAGGGAGTGGCTGCTGTGTGGAATTGATACACTTGGAGATTTATAAGGTCAAATTTTATGAGCCTACAGATTCTCATGGCGTATTACCACATCCTTATTACAAGCTCATGCTGCTGTCCAGTTAAACCAACGGAGCTAATATATCACTCCTTGCCTGCCTGGGCCGCCGACTTGAGGAAACTGCAAATAAAATACAGCCTCTGGGAATCCACTGTGCCCTGGTTTTTTCCGCACAAGTGGCTTTGGTTGTTTTCTCCTCTCTCTCATCCACAGACGGAATCAGAGGCTGCTGTTCAGTTGGTGCACCCAGAATGAGCCCTTGGGAGTGGCCTGAGACCCCCAAACTGATTTGGGGACAGGAGGAGCAGACCCAGGTGGGACGTGTCTCCAACAACAGGAGGGCAGGGTCACAGGGAGAGTGTGGCACAGGAGGGACGCCTGCCGCGCTACGTCGCGCTCACAGGACCATGATGCACCATGGTCGTTTGTCTCTGGGCTGAGGTTGTTTTAATGGAAAAGGAGAAGTCAGCCTGACCCAGGCTGTGCCAAGCTGTTTTGGGTGTCTGTGGGTGTCTGTCCCCTCTGCTCCAGGCCCCTCAAGCCTTGCATGAGGGTGGGCCCGGCCGAGAACAGAGTTCCGAGCCAGCTTCGGGGAGCAGAAGCAAGGATACATCATGACCATTCCAGGTGGGGCTGCAGGGACCTGGTGGCCAGGGCAGGGACGGGGAGGGCCTTCAGGTCCCACTCTCATAAACAGCAATGCCTAGGAGTGATTTCCAACCCTTCTCTGACATAGATCCTTTGTCCAAATCTGCTTGTTTACCCTTCTTTTGAATAAGTGAACTGAACTATATGCACACACATGCACACACACGCACCTGGTGCTGGAGCCAAAGCTAATGTTGCAAATGGCTGGCTCAGATGATGCCCTGGGAGTTCTTAGTTCCCACAGCACGAGGCCCTGTCATCTCCCCGCACCCTCCCCTGCCCACCTCCCGCCCACCCCAGGCGCTGTCAGAACCCAGGTCCTGCAAAATCCTGGGCTCTTTTGCTGAAATGGGCTGGCCGTGGTCCTGCCTGCTCTGCCCACACTTGCTTCATGACTGTGGCAAGTCACAGGGCACCCTCTCTGGGCCTCGTTTCTGTATCCTGGTGACAAAGGCTCATGTCTAGCAGGGACTCGATTATGCATACAATGAGTCTTAAATAATTTTGACTTCAGGAATCCACTTCTAGGAATCTATGTTACAGAAATAATCAGATATTTGGATAAAGAGTAGGAACAAAAGCATCCCCCGTGGTGTTAATTTTATTAGAGGATTGGAAGTAACATAAACGTCCAGTCACTGGGGACTAGTTAGATAAACCAAGGGTCATCTAGTCAATGGAATGCTAAGCAGACGTTCGATATTTACCTTTATTTTATAATGAATTTTTGATGACATGAGAAAGACACGCTACAATGCTAGAGCCCCTGCCTGGCCCTTCAGCAGCGCACAGCCAACGACGCCCTCGGGGGCGGGGGGGCTCACCGCTGCACCTGTCCAGGTTCAGCCAGGAAGGCAGAGCTGCCACAAGTCTCAGGGGAAGACGGGATTCCACGCAGGAATTAGCCTGCACGCACACGAGGCCGGGCGGGGAGAGGGGGTCAGGAAGAGCAGCCGAAGGAACCGAAAGATGTCACTCAGTGCCTTGCCACCCTGGCCCAGCACTGGCAGGGCTGGACAGGCCTCAGCTTGCAAGAACATCCAAGCCGCAAGCTTCTGGAGCAGAATGCAGGTGGGGCACCGGCCAGGGAACCCGGCTTCTCTGGGAGCTGCTGCCTTCGACGGCCCGCAGCCCAGTGGCTGGTCAGCAGGGCTGTCGCCTGGGACAACAAGCTGGACGTAGAGAGCAGGACAGCAGGGCCAGCAGGGCCCACCATATACCTCCAAGTCTGTGGCCTCAGTTTCCCTTCCTCCTCCCACATCTCCCTCGAGCTTCTCTCCCGGACAGCTCTAACCCAAGACCACAGAGCAGAGGGAGAGCTGGGAAATACACTTCCCATCCACGGAAGGGAGCAGCAGAGCCAAGCTGACAACACACACTCCTCCAGCACAGTCCTCGTTCCACAGTTGAGATGGCTGATGCACAGTGAGGTTGGGTGACTTACCCAAGGTCACACAGTATGTCAGTGCAGCCTGACAAAGCCTGGGGCCCATTCACAGTGAGGTCTCCCTCCCTTCCCTGAGCTTCACTGCCAGGCACTCAGCACCCAGCAACCCTGTGTTGGGATAGCTTGATTTATTGTTAGTCTTTGGCCCTTCCCTCCTTGCAGAGTGAGATTCCTCGGTGGGGAAGGGTGGAGAGGTGGGGGGGGCCGGCAGCCGGCAGTTGTGCAGCCTTATCATGTGGCAGGCACCGTGCTAGGCACCTTACATATGTGATGGAACTAACAAGTGTAAAAAGAAATGCTCGTGAGGCAGAAGGAGCATTATACCTACCTCAGGGAATCCTCCCAACAGTCCCCGGGTAGGGTGACAATTATCCCCTTTCGCTGGTGGAGCTAGTAGGTGGCAGACAGGCTCCAGAACACACCAGAGTTCTCGTTTAGTCCCCCTGACAGTGGAGTGCCCTAAGATTTACTGTGCTGTCTGCCTTGTCCCCTTGAGATCTGTGGCAGCAGCAAACTAAGCCTTAAATCTTAAAGACACAAAGCCAGCCCAGCCTGGTGGCTCTACAAGCACCCCTTTCGAGCCGTGACATGGGGACTCTCACAGCAGGCCTCTCTGCAAGGGCAACTCCATGTGTCCACGTTGCTGGGCCGCCTGGGCTGAGGAAGAACACAGCAAGTGGATCACAGCTGGCCATGCCCACCCTGGCCAGAAGGGGCGTGGCTCGGGAAGGGTGTGGCTTTCTTCCACCCCTGCTCCACTGACCAGAACCAGTCATGTGGCCCCACAGGACCGTGAGGGGACTGGAACACATGGGCTCCATGTTCAGTAGTCCCCCCTTATCTGCCTTTTGCTTTCTGCTTTCAATTACCTGCAGTCAATCGTGGTTTGAAAATATTAAATGGAAGTTTCCAGAAATAATTCCATTCGTCGGCTTTAAATTGCATGCTGTTCTGAGCAATGTGGTGAAATCCTGTGCTATCCTGCCTAGGACCTGAATCGTGGTGTACAAGTGTCTACACTACCTGCCTTTAGTCATTTAGCAGCCACCTCTGTGATTAGATTGGCTGCTGAGGTATCGCAGTGCTTGTGTTCAAGTCACCCTTATTTTACTTCTTAATGGCCCAAAGCACAAGAGTAGAGATGCTGGCAGTTTGGATGTGCCAAAGAGCCACCGCAAAGTGCTTCCTTCAAGTGGAAAAGTGGGAGTTCTTGACCTAACAAGGAAAGAAAAAAGTTCTATGGTGAGGTTGATAAGATCTACGGTAAGAATGAATCTTCTATCTGTGAAATTATAAGAAGGAAAAAAAATGTGTGCTCAGTACTACATGCAGTTTCGGGCATCCGCTGGGGGCCTTGGAACATATCCCCACGGATGCTGTGCTGTACTTACTGAGGAGACGAGATGACTCCAACAGCCTGAATATCCAGTAGATGTCTCATCCCAAACTTAGAACAAACTCGCCTCTCCCGCCAAGGAAGAAAACCCCAGACTCACAGACCCCACTGTTTCTGCGGCCTGGTGGCATTGGCTCAGGGAATTCCCATCTAGACCCAGAGACTCCCTGACTTGCTCCTTCCTCCCCGGCAGGGCCAGGGCGGGCACAGCTGCCCTCCTCCTCCTCTGGCTAGAAAATTTGCTCAAGTTTGAAGAAATGGTCTGGAAGCCATGCTTAAGCCATGGCGATCCCCATGAGAGGACAGATTCTGTGTCCGAGTGGCTGATGTCATGGGACATCCTTTGCCTCTCTTTGCTCCTGTGCTCCGTGTGGTCCTCCCACTTCAGTTGGCCTCGTGCAACAGAAGGGACAGGCCTGACTTCCCAGCTCCACGGAGCTCAGCCAGAGAGGCTTCTTTCTGAGGACTTATGGGAAAAATGTCTTCACAGGTCTCTGTACCAGAAACAGTAGAGCATCCTTTGAGCAAATGCTTCTTTTTGTCTTACAGACCCTATGAATCTTATACCTGGTCATGTTTACCTCTTTGCTTTGGCCACAAGGAAGTGCAGAGTCATCCCTTGCAGTTTGGCTGTGGAAAGTACACACCACCTATGTACACTTCCCTCGGTGGGTATTAAGCTAAGATCGGTCCCCTAAGAAGACTGATCTTAGCTTTGGTGCCACCTTATTTTCCTACCTCTATATTCCTATTGCATTCAAATGCCTTCAATTTTGTTTCCTTTCTTATTGCTTTAAGTATATCTTAAAACAATGTCTCAAATCCTTTTTTATGTGAGGCAGACATCTAAAAATAATAGAATATAAATAAGTCAATTAAACCCTCCTGTCCCAACATCCTGCTTCCCACTCCCACGCCCACCCCCCTCCTAAACATTGTTCCAACGAACTTGCTAAAGAGATATGTCAGGTTTTGGAGCATTCAGCTTTCAGCCAGGCACAAGGGGGATGGGGCCTGCAAGGAGCCGCGTTGCACGGCCTTGGCTACCACCAGAGCCCTGGTAGTCATCCTGAGGGTGTCTCCAGTTTTCGCTTTAGCCTTAAAATGACACTAAGAGCTCTGGAAGAATTTCAGCCATTACCGTTTTCCTCCCCCCCTTCCCTTATGTCATGGCCTTAGTAAGAGAAGATCACACCTTTCACAAAAAATGGCTCCATGCCAGTGTTCCCCACAGCTTCTGCCAATACTGCCCACCCCGGCCCGGGCAGCATCAGGGGCTGGCGGGAGTATGGGGTGGTGCTCAGCCAGCGTCCTGACCACACAGCCACCATCAGAGGAGAGAGCATCTGCAGCTCAGAAAAGGGGGCGTTTGCCTCTCTGGCCAACTCAGAAGTACCTGGGACACATGTCCAGGATGTGCCCAGAGGCCTCCTTCCCAGTGATGATCATGGGACTCTTACAGATCAGAGTATGACATCAGCCACCCTTCCTGCCTACCAGGTAGGAGCTACACAAAGAACTGAGCCAATTCCTTGAGGTATGAACCTTGTGAACCAAAGTGCAAGACCCCCTAGTAACCTGGATTGGATGGAGGACAAGAGCTTTCATCTGAAGCCTGAAGGAGCTATGGACTCTGCTTCCTCTCCGGCACCTTGGTCTTATCCACACATCACAGGCTAGGAACTGGAGAGACCTCCCTCTTCTCCTGGGTGGGAAGACCCCAAGGGAGGCTTCCTTTCCGGAGACAAGAAGTGCATGACGAATTCACTCTGGCCGAGAACAGCCATTCTCAGAGAGCAAGAGACTCAGAGAGAGGTGGTGGGGTCTGCATCTTTCACGGTGTAAAAGCCCAGCCATGAGGCTAACCTTACTGTAAGGAGTGGAGAGAAGAGAAAAAGTCTCTTCCCCATTGTCATGAGCTCAATTACGTCCACTCCAAAATTTATATGTTGAAGTCCTAAACTCCCAGAACCTCAGAATATGACCATATTTGGAGACAAAGCCCTTAAAGAGGTAGTTAAGTTAAAATGGGATTATTAAGATGGGTCCTAATCCAATATGTCTGTTGTTCTTACAAACATTGGCAATTAGAACACAGACAGACACAGAGGGAAGACAGTGTGAGGACAGGGAGGAGGTGGCCTCTACAAGCCAAGGAGAGAGGCCTCAGAAGACACCCACCCTGCTGACACCTTGCTCTTGGACTTCTACCCTCCAAAAGTATGAGAAAATAAATTTATATTATTTAAGCCACCCAGTCTGTAATATTTTGTTTTGAAAATCCCAGCAAACTAATATACCCACTATCCCCCAATCCCCTGGAAGGGTCGGTTGAACTACCCCTGTTAATGAGCCGAGGCAAGACTAGGGCAGGGGAGCGTGGTAGAGGGTTGCACTGACGGCACTGATTTTCCACCTCTTCCCACATCCTTTGCAGTTCTTTTCACTGAAGAAACTGATTCTGTCTCTGTACTCCTAGGTCTGAGTTCATCCACATGCCTTGCTTTGGCTAAAGGGATAAGAGTGAACAAGCTAGAAAAAGTGCAGATGTGTTTCCCTTCTGCTTTTGTTCTTCAGTCTTGGCCATGAGAGCACATCTGGGCCAGCCTGCTGGAGGATGAGGCAGGTGGAGCAGCCCCATCTCTCCTGCTGTCTCAGCTGAGACTGGAAGAACCGCCCCGCTGAGCCCAGCCTAAATCACCAGCCTGCTCATGAGAGGAGGAAATGCTTACCTGTTTGAAGCCACTGAGGGTTGGCATGGCTTGTTACACAGCATTATTGTGGTAATAAATAACTGAGTCTCTCTACCACAGCATTTCTGAGCTGGGCAGGACCCTAGTAAAATCTCAGCCAGTGATTTTAAATTGCTTTTTAGGAATTTTTCAGATGTTTGTTTCATATTTCACATTTTTAATACAATTCTAAATGCTTATAAAAATGAAATGAAAAATAACACATACTCAAATGGATGGAGAACCGGATTTTAACACACTGGAGGCCATGACAAATCTGTTATAACTCGGACTGCCAGGCTAACTAGGTTTCATTCAGACCCAAGAAAAAGACAAAAAAAAAAAAAAAAATATCTCCTTTCCTCTCTATTTAATCAATGCATTGCCTGAGACAGCCAGACAAGCAGTTAGGAAAGTATTACCATTTGTAACTATTTATCTTTGTGGATGAGAATTACTATATTTTCAATTCCAAACAAACTTCATAAACCAGAAATAAATTAGCTTTGGGGGCAAAGAGAACAATTCTCAGACATAACTTCTTATTTTAAACATTTGTGTTCAAACCCAGTCCATTGTCCTCATTGTATGGCTTTATAAGTAAATGTTATTGTGGACTATTAATAATAAAATGCCATTCATATAGTTTTTATTTACCAGAACTCTATATAAGAATCTATTTACAATTTTTTAAAAGATTCCAGTTCTAAACAGGAAAAACTTTGAAAACAACAGGGGTGGCAACACTGGGCAAGAATGGCCAGCTCTCACAGCTCCCCCCAAGCAGTCACGTCTAGGCGGCACCCGGGGGCGTCACGGCGAGAGCTGGACGCCACGACACTCTCAAAGGCGTGGCAGGCAGAGGCTGCCGTCAGCCCTGCGATGGGAGATCCAAGCGGCTGCAGCCAGACCTGCCACAAACTGGGATCATGAATTTGGGAAGAAAATCCCTTTGCTGTCTCCCAGGGACTGAAGTCTGGGAATAAAATTCTGAATGGAGCAGTAGGGTGCATCAGAGACCTGGAAGGTCAGTGCTATTAAAACAGTCAGAGCGTTCATTCATTCATGTAGTCATCAGCCAATATTTACCGGGCCAGCACTGGGAATTCAAAGCCCGGATGGCACCGTACAGCAGGGCAGAGAGGGGTGCAGGGCTGCTGCAGCTACCAGGGCAGGCTTTGAAACCCAGCCTCCCTTCCCTTGGCTGTGTGACCAGCGGGGAGTTGCTTAACCTTTCTGACTTCCTTACGGGTAACAGGGGTAAAATCGCATCTAGTGAAATGCCTGGTGCTTCAGAGACACTCAAAGAGTAGCAATTCCCTTCCTCTTCCCCTTCTACTTTTTTTTTTAAGCTTCTAGTACCTGGCAAATTGTAAGTTCCGCATTTACGTTCACCTGCCCCCACCCCACCCCACCCCCCTCAATTTAGCCGTAAAGTGATAAACACAGCTGTATTTGTTTCCTAGGGCTGCTATAACAAAACGCCACAAACTGGGTGGCTTAAAACAATTGAAATTTATTCTCTCACAGTTCTGGAGGTCAAGAGTTTGAATCAAGGTTCCAGTGGGGCGATGCTCTCTCTGAAGGTTCTACAGGAGAATCTTCCCTGCCACTTCCAGCTTCTGGCGGTTCCTGGCACTCCTGGGCTCGCGGAAGCATCGCTGCAATCCCTGCCCCCGCCATTCCACGGTCTTCCTCTAGCTGTGTCTCCTTGTCTCCACGTGGCCGCCTTTTGAAAACAGCAGTCACTGGATTTGGGGCCCACCCCAATCCTGCATGACCTCATCTTAACTAATTACATCTGCGAAGACCCTATTTCTAAATAAGGTCACATTCTGAGGCTCCAGGTGGACAGGAATTCTGGGGGCACTAGTCGCCCCAGCACAATGGTCACAGGTACCGGGCACGTGCGGCACCCGCAGGTCTCCACTCCACACACTGCGCAGGGCACCTAGGATGGAGCCTGGGACGCGGCCGCACCCATGTTCTTAGCATTTTTATCTATCTACTGCCAACCTGTAAGGTAGGGGCTATGACCACCCCCATTCTACAGAGGAGAAAACTGAGGCATAGAGAGGTCAAGTGACTTGTTCAAAGTCACACAGCCCACAAGTGGCCAAGGCAGCATTCAGTGTCAGGCCACCTGGTGCCAAGTCCCCCCAAACACTACTCCCCACTGTCTCACAAGGCTGTGTTGAGGGCCAAGGTGGGGATTCTCTCGAAAAAACTTCCTTTAGTCATTGCAATTCGGGGGTATCATCAACTGCAACCCCTCTCCCATTTCAGAGATAAGAAAAGTGAGGTCCAGGAAAGCAAAGTGACTTGCCTGTGTCGGCAGTGCTGTGACGTGGTCACCTCGGGTCTCTTCCCCGAGAGGCTGTGTCCCCTCCTCTGTCCAGTGTCCTGCAGGGTGCTCCTCTGTCTCCAACACGAGCTGGATGGCTTCTGCTCCTGCCGACACTCCAGATCCGGGACCCAGCACAGGCTCTGTGGCTGAGGCCACTCAAATCCGTTTTGTAAATAGTGCTGCAAATTATGCCAAGTACTCCAACTCCGAGCCATTTAAAATTCCTCTGGGCCTTGAGGACAGAGCTTGGGAAGAGCTGTTTGCTTCGCTGTTTCCCTGCTGTGGTAGTTGAGGACGCTGATGCGCCAGGGCAGGCAAGTGGGGGGAGGGCACCGTTCTCCTGCCTGCTCCAGGCTCCTCCACTTCTTAGAGGCCTCTGGCTGAGTCTAGCCCACGACGTGAACTCTGGGCTTGGCCCCGACGCGCCCATCTATAGCCAGGAAGGCGAGCTGCCCGCTTCCCACAGCCCCACACTCTCTGTCCTCAGTGGCAACCCGTGCGGCACAGGAGCAAAGACAGGTTGTGGGGATCTGGGAGGCTCTGACTCCCCACAGCCTCCGAGGCTATGGATGGGGCAGGTTCAAGAAGCCCCAAGTCTTCTCTGAGGTCAGGAGTCCTGGAGCCACAAGGCATGGATATGTGAAGAATGTCCACAGGCCAAGCTCGGGACTCACAGACTCCAGGCCCACAGGGCCAGGCAGGAAACACAGGAGAGCACAGCGGGGCGGGTGTGCGGCAGCAGGGGCCGCAGGGACCGCGGGGCACTGTGGAGCCCGGGCCTGTCTCCAGGGCAACCGTTCTCGGCAACGGTTCAGCGTTGCCAGGCAGGAATATGGGCCCACCACACCCAGAGCTCCTAATTTGTCAAGAGAAGCTGAAAATCTAGACTTTTTTGGTGAATTTGTTCAATTTTTAAATGTCAGTCACTAATTCAGACTCTTTGAAAAACACTGTGCGGTTTGACAAAACACCTGTCTGGGCTGTTTTCCAGCCCGGGCCACCATTTTGCGACCAGTCAAAGCAGCACCGATTCCTGCTGCTCAGTCTCCTAGGAGTGGGGTGACACTCGGTGAACTCACACACCCCCACTGCACCGGGTTCTCCTGGTCTTGGATGTGCTTAGGTGTCTTCTGTTCCTGTCTACTTCATCCCACCTGGTGGCTTTGAGTATCAGCAGGAGCTCCCCTCTCCAGACCTGCTCTCTGCCCTGAGGCCCAGACTCAATTGTCTAACTTCCTGCTTGACACCTTTATCTGGATGCCTACTAGCTCTCTCAGACTCAACGCATCCTCAGCCCAGTCACTGAGGCTCCCCGTCCCCCCAAACCTGCTACTCTCATTGTCTTCCCCATCTCTGTAACTGCTCTCTCTCTTTCCCAGAACACCCAGTTGTTCTGAGCCTCACTCAGCCAGCCTCCACCCAGCAGATACATGATTGTTATTTTAAGTCACTAAGATTTGGAGACACTTTGTTACACAGCAATAGCTGGCCGATACACATCTTGCGTAGTAGGCTCTTTCCTTCCACCATAATCACTTCTCTTGCCACAATGTTCAGCTCTTGAGAGGACGTATTGTTCAACGTCAGGCAAAAGCGAGAGCACACTTTGAACTGTGCTATGGACAAGCACAAGACAGCACAAAACGGCTCACGCCGGGAAGAATGTGCAAGGCCTCTTTCAGTGCCAACCTCGTCTGAAATACACGCTCTTTTTGTTGACTTATGTATACGTGATTCTGACAACCTACAGATTTTTTTTTTTTTTTTGAGACAGAGTCTCACTCTCTTGCCTGAGCTAGAGTGCCATGGCGTCAGCCTAGCTCACAACAACCTCAAACTCCTGGGCTCAAGTGATCCTCCTGCCTCAGCCTCCCGAGTAGCTGGGACTACAGGCATGCGCCACCATGCCCAGCTAATTTTTTCTATATATTTTTAGTTGTCCGATTGATTTCTTTCTAATTTTAGTAGAGATGGGGTCTCACTC